>JBAMNC010001378.1:797500-940321 GCA_037902135.1 Cetoscarus ocellatus
TTCTACAGACAGTTTTTTATATTTCAGACGGGATGGAGAAGACGGCAAACTATTATCTCATTCTCTGCTATGACCGTGGGATTTGCTCTGAAAGTTTTTTTACGTTTCTTAAAATGTTTATTTTAAGTCTTTGTTTGAAGTATGAAGGTTTCCCCATTTGTTGTGTCTGTTTGTTTTTTTTTGTTGGATGGCTTTAGTCTACAGTAGGGATGGGAATCAGAAACCAATTTCAGTTGAGAATCACTATCATTTGTCTCTTTACCTATCAATTCCTTTACCAATTCCTTCCTCTTTATTCTGCATGCTTTGCAAATCAGCAATGTCACATCCTCATCAGAGGCAGACAGTAGAGATGATCATGAAGAAGTAAAAAACTCATGGCAGACATAGGCCTAAGTGATCAAAATTCTGTCTTCATTTTTGAAATAATGACACTTAATGCACAGCTTTCACTAAGTGGAAATGCCAGCAACTGGAAAAGCATATGCAGTGCTGCATTAAATATCAGGAGTGTCATGTGTTTGACATTGTTGCTACAAGACTGTGTAGGCCAACTGTTTATCCACATGAAAAAAATCAGCAGGAAGTGATAAAGGAATTGTTAAATAATAAGGCAAAATAATAGAATATCTTTAGTTATTTGCGTGTATGTTAAAAAAAAAAACGGTCGAGTTTGATTTTGGGTAAAACTGACAGCCTTAAAGTCCAGTGCTTTTGCTTGTAAAACAAGCAAAAATTCTTACTCTGGAATTCTTACTCTGGTCTTTGTGAAAGCAAATGGTAGAAATAATACATTAATGTTATATTCTGCTTTCATTTGGCTCTTTTTCACCCACATCTGATCTAATTATTGACATCAAATACTACTTCTTTTTAATATTTTAACCCTTTGAATGCCAGGTTTTTTCATGATGCAACCATGTTGTCAGATTTAAAAGAAAAAATAAATGTTTTTTTGATAAACTATGTGTCTTGTTGATTTTTTTGTTTATTTGTTTTGTGTTATTACAGCCTGTCAATGACTTACAGCAACACTGACTTTTTATGCATCATTATTTTTCTGGGCAGCGTCAAATAGTCATACTCATTTTCATAGGTTTTAATGACAGCATCTAGAGGAGGGTAGTAAAAATTATTAATTCCATTCAAAAGACCAGATTGACAACCAAATATAATCAAATGCATGTATTATCTTTTAATTGAAGTGAAATCAAAATTTGCAGTTTGGGTTTCAGAGGAATTTCTTTTGCTCTTTAACAGTACGAGTTGTGATAGAATTTTTGCATGCTTTGTATTTTGACCAGGTGAACCCTTCTGCTCTAACCCCGCTGTAAAATCACCCTCTGGGCACAGAAAGGTCAGGAAGGGATCTTGATCACCATAGGAGATTATACCTGGTTGTAAATTCCTGAGATGAGTCTTCATCTGTTTGATTGTACCCCAGTAGATGTACACATCTGGTAAGGAAGCTCTGTGACATTTTTCAAAGGGCCAGGGGCATTTAAGATGGTGTAAGAAGGGAGTGTAGCATTTGCTCAGGGGCAAAACCCTGAACTGCTTACTGTCGTGTGGTTCTGTGTTTTGTTCCCTTCTAATGAGACCAAAAACTTGGTGCATAGCTACCATTCCAGTCTTGTTTTTTGACTCTCTATAGGCAGACCAAGACATTTCCACAAGTGTAACACTTGTTTGTACACAGTTTATTTTAGACCTACTATAGGAGCTCGGCTGGAAATAACACAATCAAATGAAAATACACAATCATAGAAACTTTGGAGTCCTTGCCCTACATGAAGGAGTTCAAGTATCTTAGGGTCTTGGTCATGAGTGAAGCTAAAATGAGCTGAAAACTCATGCCATGTGCATGAACACAGCCAAAAAAATTTAAAATTAAGAATAAAAAGTGGGTAAAATGTGCACAACAGTCCCTGAGGGTTTAGTGAAATGCAGAGAGTGTGCTCTAAACATAAAAGTTTACTTTTAAAAGACTTCAATTTGCATTTTGCCATTATGGTTTCAGTGTTTGATTGATGAAGAGCTGAAATGAGACAGATGCACTCTGTGGAGTTGATAACTTTTCTAAATAATGAATAAGATGGAGACTGTAGCATTGATACTTGTGCAAGCTGGGTAGTTTGTTGTCCTTCTGTCCTGGATAATGGTCCATCAAATCATTGCCTTACTGCTGTCCATCTCTCATCAGCCTCATACGGTTGACCGTTACATCAATATTGCCGGTCTCACTTCACTTTTATAATTGCATGTCTGACCAGGCTCCTTGCTCAAATATTCCCAACTCAACTGCTGTTGCTTGGAGCGACCTCTGTGTAAGCATAAAAGCTGATTAAATTTGAGCCACTGACTAGACGCAATGGCTATAACAGAGGAAAGAACAGATGGGAGCAGAAACAAGCGAGGGGGTGTCGCCGGGAGAACAGTGGTGTAATGGCCGACTTTCTGTGTGTCATCCTCTTTAGTCAGTAATTCAGGCTCAGACAAAGAAAATTCTTCAGTCAGCAGAGAAACAACTTGACCGATGTTTTTGATTTGATGCTGTTCATTGGGAAATCCTTGCTGTTTAGTGATGTAACAAGAAGTTCCTTTAGGTGCTGTGCTGGACATGTGTCCCACGCCATGTCTTAAAACCAAAGCAGGTGTTTTTAGACATCCAGTCCCGAGGGCACGCCAAGACGTTACAGAACTTTGCAGCTACCTCATAAGAGAACTGGAATATATTTAACCCTTACATAGATTTGTTGTGAACTTAATATAGCATATTGCTTTTTGATGAACTCAGAATCAAAATGCCCCTGTCTCCCTCTGAACAAAGGCAAAAAGTTTACCCCTGCTTTCATTAAGAAGTCATTCTTTCATAGACTCGAGCAGTGATTTTTGATTTTAATGTTCATCTTTTGAGTTGCATGTCCTTTCAACCAAAGACAAGAAAGTAAGACTGAAGTGAGATGTTGATGCCCGGAGCTGGAAGGAGGCTAAGATGTTGGTTTGAAGTTTTGGGAAAGTTGCAATGGTTGGACAAAATTGCAAAATTCTGGAGTCATACCGAAACAGATTTTTAGTTAAAATTGGGATCTCAACAGTGGATTAAAAAGTAAAACCAAGGCTTTCTGCCTGTAAGGGTTTGAGCTGGGGCCAGTTCAAGTACTGATTGAAACTTACTTGGAAGTTAGTCTGGAAGCTGGGTAGATGCAAGCTGATTTTCTGCTACTGCAGTTGGTAACGAATCTGAAGGGGTTGGCGTCCATTGCCTCCAAAGGTTACGTTTTATTTGTCTTGGAGCAGAACTAGACCTGTGCATATGACTGAGTGAGTTCAGTGAAGAATAATAAAACCTTAAAAACATCATGACAAGTCAAAAATAAAGATCTGGATAACAATGTAGTCCAAACATGTCAAGGTCACATGTACAACAAAAAGTTTACCTGCTGTTTAAAGAGATACTGAAGGAATTTTTTAAGGTGAGAGGACGAGCTGAGACAAATGGTAAGGTTTACTGCTGCTGACAGGCACAGTTATTTTGCATCATCATGCAAGTTTACATTAAAAATTAGTGACAAAACTTTGTTGGGTCAACGACTGATTTTGCAAAAAAATCTAAAGCACTTTATTTTTCCTGTGGGAAGTCTGTGTTCAGTTCTGTTTCATGATGCAGCAAATTGCAATGTGTTCTTCTGCCTGTGTGCAATGGTCTCTACATTTTTTTTTAACAGTATCTCAATACCAAAACTAGAAATCAATAATCTATTGTTTTGTTTGTCCTTCATGTTTCAGATCTCAAATCCAAAGATTTGAATGTGGCAAAGAGGACAAAGCATTTTGTAGCTTCTTTGAGATTAATAGACTCTGATGCATGATCATAACAATCAAAGACACTGATGCTGGAGCACAAAACAGCAGATGTGTAATCACTCTAAAAAACACATTTTCATCAACGCCATGACTTGAAGCGGGGAATGGGCTATAAAATTTCAGCCTGCAGGTTCAGAGCTTAATTAAGATGATGGCTTGTGGTTTTAGAAAGGTAATTTTACCAAAGAAAAGAGGCTCATCAAATTTTAATGCAACATAATGAAGAGATGAATATTTCCTTCTTGAGAGCCTTTGTAAAATTGTCTCTTTTATTGTTGCCCTTGAAGTATAAATGGTGGACAGTTTTGATTTGAATGAATGTGTTCATCAATGGAATCAGAGCACTTCAGAATTCTTAAAAACTGTAATGATTTTTTTTGTCTTTTTTCAACAATAGCTCAACCTGAAACTTAGAAATGCACACGTAGTGCAGGCCAAAGAACCAAACTCTGCTCAGCTTGAAAACATGGTGCCTTATCAAAATCTCTATTTTGCTGTCTGTGTGGTTGAAAAGTAGAGCTGGGAAGATGGCCTTCGACAAGATTTAGTTTCTTCAAGATTCTTGGGCACCAATTTGATACATAATACTCCTCCATCAGTTCATGTTTTGATAGCTTTGACTGCTGCAAGTTTCTGTTGAGAAATACAAATGTAAAAATCACCAAATCTGGAAAGGATGTCTGAAGTAATATTTCCAAAACAATGCAAATCAGATGTCAGTAAGTCTTTGCTATGCCATCTTCCTCTGTTGGATAAGAGCCCAACAGCCACTCTGAGTATTTAACCTTGCATTGCAGATGGACCTGCCGGATTCATTGTCTAAAATCATGCATGTCTATCTTACCAAGCTCCAATCTCCTACAACTTCAGGGCCAAAAGCTGGACGGTCCAATCAGGGAAATAAGGTGGAAACTGAAGATGTGACGACAGGGGGAAGTGACTGCATCTTTGAAAACAATGACGGCTTCTGAAGCAGCCTCCGTAGATGCAGTAATATCTGTTTTTGCTCTTCTCCTGACCGGGGATCACTACTGGGAAGCTGTAAGAGAACGCAAAAATCCTCATGGTCGATGCCGGTTAGTCTATGGTAGTCATGGTTACTCAATGATACCTGGTGAAATATGCTCTCCTCAGAATTACCGAGAGAACTTGGTGGGTATTGTCGTGTGAAATGTGTTCATTTCACATATAAGTGGTAAATGATACATCTGTGTAGTATAATTTAATATAATACAATATTGTAAATGTAAATGGATTTTAATCTAATGGCGAACAACAGGGTCGAGTTGCTACATCACACTGTGGCTTGAAATGGATTGGTCTGTGATGAGTGTGGCTGGCAGACCGATCGTCTGATCACCAGCTGCAGTTGTTTTTGAAGGTTCAGCCTCTAAAAACATTTTCTACAGGCACTTCTCCAGAAGGACGAGACAAATATATATAGAACTGTCTGTCTGGAGTGTCGGGTTACCGAGTATACACTCCCAATCAAAATCTTAAGACCAGTTGAAAAACTTGCAAGAATTTGCATTTTGCTCAAGAAGTGTTTCTCTGATCTAAATCCAATTGAGGGCATTTCGGGATGGGGGGCAAGAGAAGTTTACAAAAATGGGCATCAGTATAGACAATGGATGCCCTTCATGAAGCCATCTCCGAGGCAAAGTTCCCTCCAGCCTCCTGGAAACAGGCATCAAGCAGCCTAAAGGAATTTTTAAAGCGATCAACAAGAATGGGGAAGCTTCTCATTACTGAGTCCTTTTTGACACTTTTATGTCTGTTTTGAGGGGGGTTTCGAATTATTTGAGATGTGGTCTTAAACTTTTGATCAGGTGAACAGCTTATTTCAGTTCAATTGTTGTTTTCAATAAATTTCTTTGTCAAAATTGTTTTTGTCTCTTGCTTTCACTTCTTCTTTTTGCATTTTGAAGCTCTAAATAGAACCTTCTTAAAGTCCAACAGTGCAAAATGCAAATTCTTTCAGTTTTACAACGGTTCTAATATTTTGATTGAAAGTGTATATATTTACGATTTTGAGTAGATTTTTGTTTTCATAATTTTTTTCAGCATTTGTTAGCTTTTGCTTGATTGTGTGGAGAAAGACAGGAAAGGTCTGTGAAAGGGGGCTGGGCCAGCTGAAACATATATGAGATTTGTTACATTTTAATAGTATTAAAAGAAGTTGTACTAATAGGAATTAAATTAAGGCATCTTGTTATGTTGTTTATTTAATTTAGTTAACAAAAAAAAGTGTAAACTCAAAAGTGTGCAGGTGTATTGTCTAGATTATTGTAAATATTGGATTTGGGCATGGAATCAGCTGATGATCACAATTTAAAAATCAGATCGGGATCAGGTTTGGGGACTAAAAAACATATCAGGACATCCCTAGTTATTTATGTGAAGCACGTTGTCATGGAAAAAGAATAAAAACATTTATTGTCTGGTGTATTGAGAGACTAATGCCTTAATTATAATTTGTTAACCATCATTCTCTCTATCATAGAGGTGCAGATAAAATAAAGCAATGCCCGCTCTGTTTTAACAGCACACTTTGAGGTTGGAAGTTACTCTGATGATTCCTCTGATGATATTCTGGGGCCGTTTGGATTCATCTGCTTGTTTCACAAAAGCTGTTAGCTCTAGGGCTAACGGCTGATGCCACATTGCCACAGAATCTGGCCGTATTTGCTTGTAGATTCATCATGAATATTTGACTCAGAATAGCACAAGGACAAGTCCTCTCTGCCGCCTTCTTCAACGCCTAAAATAAATCCACAAATCTTCTTTCTATGCTGCTTGTCTGATCAGAAAGGATTTGGACATTTCTCTGAATAGCAAATGAGACAGAGAGCACCCAAGGCTCGTATTCTTGCGATCTTCCTCTTTAGGGAGGAGGGTGGTTGAAGCGGGACAGTCAAATGGCTAAATGCCTGCTGCCAGAGAGAGACAGACTGATATAGCATTAAAGCTAACCACAGATAGGTAAAGTGAGCTAGTGGTGGCAAATTACTATCATGCTAATATTAGCTCAGTGGCAGTACATGCCTGGAGCCTTTTTGCTGTTTTCAACACAGGTTGAGTAGCTTTAACAGGGAGCAACGCTGTGCTGGTGGAGTATGATGTTTTTCTGACGCCTCGTCACTAAATGAATGTTAAACGTTCGCCAACATACATGTAACTCACGGATAGTAACTGTGGGGGAACTTTAGGGTAACAGAGCTTGACGCTGCTGATTGCTGTACAAACGCCAAATTAGGCAGCCGAGGCAGCTGTGACTAAGGTTAGTGAAGTTAAGCGGTCAACACTTGTTGGCATTTAAAAAGGTGTTTCATCCATCATCCGCCGTTTGACTGAATGCTGCCATACTGCAAGTCATCTCAACCAAACTTTAGCTGAAGCTTCTCACAGACAGAGAGGCAGTGTTGCAGCGAGGCTTAAGGCCGTCTGAATTATGGGGAAGTCACATTTCCAAAAGCAGAAATCCTAAATGAATACACAATAAAAGGAAAACAGGCATGATACAGAAAAGTTCACCCCCTTCAGAGTGAGAGCACATAGATGTGTTAAATATCTACACTCAGCCCGTTTGTTGAACCAGGCCATATAAAACCCAGGATTACACAATCATGGACGGAATCACGGAATTGAAAATTAAAAGCATAATTCATATAAATGCCGAATATCACGGAAATTGCTGACAATTTAAGATTTTTTTTTTTCCATAATAAAAAGGAATGTATCTTTTAGGAAAATGCTCTGAGGGGTCACTAAGGCTGGGGACGATGCACGCTGCCCTTCCCCTCCCCTTCCTCCTCCCCTCATTAATGCAAACACGGTGGCCGTCTGAGACACCGGCCAAGTTGGAAAGAAAGCAACAAAAGACCAGGCTAACGCCAAAGTACAGGGCAGTGCAGTTTCCCAATGATTATTATGTGTTAGGCGATCAAAGGTTCTGCAGATTTTGTCAACATACTGTTGACTGGACTCTTAAAGATACATGGGAGAACCACCTGAAGAGTGAGTGTCTGTATTTCATTACTTTATACAGTGTCTCTGTATTAAATTTGCATAAAATACTAAAAATTGAAATCTCAAAAAAATAAAACGTGGGAAAAACTAAATCGGAATTCAGGGAAAAAATAACATAGATTTTATGGGGCCATAGGCCACGTTTAATTACTGTACATCAGAAAACTGTTGATCTAAATAAGCAAATAAGAAACTTTCCCCACATACAGTCATTTGGGTCTCAGGTTCCTGCAGCCAGCCTCAAGTGAACATCTGGGTTACTACAGGTTTTGGCACTTTTGCAAGGCCTCCATTTTCAGCCCCTGAGGTTGCCTCCAGGTTGAGTCAAATATGGAAAACTTTCAAGCATGCACCATCAGTGTTGCCCATCTAACTTAAACTTAGTTCAGCTTGGCTTGGCTTGATGTGGCACAATGTCTCCCTATACCTCGGGGAACGTTGGCCAGGACATCAGTGTGTGAATGCAGCTTTAGCTTCCCAGCTTGCTTACACTTTTGCAGTTGTATAAATTGCCTCAGAGTTACAGTTTATTCATCATCTAAATAACCTGGGACTAGAAGAAGCAAGGCACTGTCGTGTATCATCTTCCTCAGCTGCATATGGTGCTATTTTTTTTAAGGGGATATATTATCACGAGTTTTGATCCTAGGAAAATGTACCAGTTTATTTTAAACTGTCCAATAAAAAAATGTGACGTTTAAGTGACTCAATTTTCCCTGCCACGTCTAAAATAAACACTTCACAGAGAGCAAGTGGGAGAGCCTGAGAGATGAAAGAGCTGAAAATGAGGCAGACTGAGATCAATAGACAGGACAGAAACCTTCTCAGGTGCTCAGTGCATGCAGCTCATAATCATCACAGGAGTGTGTAAATTAGCTCACGGCACACAAAGACGAGAATCAATCACTTCATATGAGCTGAGAAATATGGCCTGGGAGAAGAGAGGAGTACAAGAAAGAAATATTATTACTATCAATACAAAAGAAACCAGCAAAACTTCTTTTTAATGAAAGAACATTTTGGAAATAAGAAGTTTAGTCAAATTATTGACCGTGATATCCCGTTGCTTATCACTTAAATAGTGCCCTAAAACATTCAGTAGATCAACAGTAATTTAACAAACAAAGTTTTAAAATGACCACAAACCACCAAACTAACCATGATGGAAGCAGAAAAGGACAAAGGGTAGATATGAGTGATCCTGTAAACCATGAGACTAGTAACCAACCATAATAGCTACCTTTACCAGATATTTCATTTAGCCTTTGAAACCATTTGGCAGATATAGAAAGTTAATAAGTGGGCTTGAGAATATCCAAATGGATCCCAGGTTTTCATTTTATTTAACTCTTTTATTGTATAATACATCAGCAAAATTCATGATGTTGCTCTTTAGACATACCTTGACAAACCATCTTATCAAAGCATCTACAGTAACACAATATTTTAACCAGCTTGCTTCAAAAGATAAAAAAAGACTAAAGATTAAAAGACTTGTCTTTTAATATGCAAAATTAACAAAAAAAAATGTTTAACTAAAGAGGGGATGTTCTGAAATTAATCACTTTTTGGGGCTGCCCTGCATTTTTCAAAATCTGTACCTTACCTTACTAAGTAATGAAATCAACTTAAAATTAAATCATAACTTGTTTAATTTATTTAATCAAATATCATTTTCACAGGCCTGATTGTATGGGACACCTGTTAATGTGTGGGCCTGTGCACATCCAGGCACACCCATAGATCTACACCCTGAAACTAAGCCCTCTAAGCCAAGACTGTAAATATTATTATTGGAACAATATTGGCATTGGCAGATCTGAACATTTTTGCTGATATTGACAGAGAGTATTTTGGCCACACACCAACATCAACAAATGCACATTAGTGTGTGGGACTCGGTTTTACAACAGTGCAGTTACACTCAACATCCATAGAGGCCACTAGAGAGCTGAAAGATGGAATCCTACATACTGCTGCTTTAACACTTTTTCCATATTTGGTAAAATGGAGAAAAAAAAACTTCTATTGAGTTCAGGAAGCTCATGGTGAGACTGATGGGGTATACTTTATTTTTTTTCTACATTATTTTATTTACTGTTATTATAAAGAGATAACATTTCAGCATGTTTTGTGGTGTTGAACATTTATGTTATATTCTGTGAATCAGAAGTCAACCTTGTATTTGTGTTTTATCCTGCTAAAGCACAACTAAAATTCAGTCAAGCTAAGCCTTAAGCTGAAATATCAAGTTGATGGGAAAGAGTTTTATGGCAAGACCTTTTATGTGTCAGAACAATATTTGGTCTTTTTTCTGGTTTGTGGAATACAGATTTGTGTTCATAGCTGGGCTGTCTAGTCTCAGTGAAATATATTCTGCAAGGACGGGGTTTAAGACTTGAAATATTAAAGTGTAAATGCTCATCTCCGGCACTATTGTCATCAGCATTTCCATATAAACCACATTCCTCTGGAGGTGGTGCTGTGTTACATCTGTCCTCATGGAATCAGCGGTAAATTATGTATTTGACTGTGTATCCTCAGGGGGAGAGTATTGTACTGCAGGTCATAAATGATAAATGAAACTGAAAAGCCGTAGCATATACAAACACCTGGCGTCCTGTGGTAAGGGTAACGCCCAACAGGATTCAAAGTCATGGTACTTTAGTAATTGGGGCCACCCAGGGGATGCATATGAGGACGTGAAGCAAAGGCACTGAGGGTATGTCCCTTCACTGTAGCTAAGTATGACTCGCGGGCCGCCTGGATCTCATAAGTCTCTTTGAAATCTTCCCCTTCTGGCAGGACAGGTCACCTCAAGCCGACCTCATCATTATCTTCAATGTCCATACCAGTCCATCAGTTAGAGATTTTGCTAGAAACCCTCTAACCCATGTACAGCACTGTTGTATCTAGATGTCTTTTTGCGGCTCCGCATTGGCTGGCACCTCAACACGCTGCTTCACTGCCAAATCTCTTTAAGCACCACCTGAGTGCTCAAGTTCAAGGTCAATATTGTCTGGGAGACAATGGGGGAGTGTATGTGTGTGCGGCTGCTTGTCATTGTGTTTAGTGCAGAACTGATTTAAGGCCCCAGGCCAAGGGGAGAAGGCTACTCGACACTCCAGGCACGTCCCTGAATCCAGCAGCAGAGGAAGCACTATTGCCATTCAGCAGCATCGACTGCAGACGCCTAAATGAGACGGTTCTGTCCTGCTATGCCCAACATGGCAGTCCGCCACTTACTCAGCTCCTGATACACCCTGCCCTCCCCCCACCCGCTGCTACCGCTCCAGTTCATCCTTTGCTTTCTCTGCCTCTTTTTCAACCAGTCAGTCTAACATCTTCCCTCTCAATCTTGCTCCAAGTCTTTCTCTAAATCTCATGCATTCATTATTTGCCCATGCATGTTATCTTCCTGCTGCCTTCTTGTTAAACTTGTAGTTCATCATGTTCAGTCATTACACTCTTAAATCAGTCTCCTCTGATTGCAAGGGCCTTACAGACTTCATGGGAAAAGTGTGACAATAGCTGCAAGAGCATCACTTTCATGTACCATACAGATTAGAGAGCACAAAGTTTTAAACAAGTTAACAAAGACGATTTTAAGAGCCGTCTTTGGGCTTCATAATCACAAACTCAGGGTGCAGGAGGTCTTCTCGAGATGGGCCAGCTTCCTGACAGGACCACTGAAAGATCCAGGAATGAGCCCTCACTGACTTTACCCTTCACTAAACCTCTCCCACAAACCACTCCTGTCCAATTCTATGTTAGCAACTGTAGCTATGCACGCATAGCCTGTCAAGCTTTCAGCAGAAAACAGTATGCCTAAGCAGTGCATACAGGACTAGGGAGGGTGGTGTTGATTTTTTTTTGCTTTCCCCAAGCCCAAGATGCAAGAAGAAAGGTGCCGGGTGTGGATAAAGCACAAGATTACCAACGTTTGCTCTCAAGTTAGGTGCAAACTAAAGTTAGCTAACCAAAGCTCCATGTATTAGGTAAGATAACATTAGCAAACAAAGATGTCTCAATAGTAGGTTCCTTCTGTTAAACCTTGAGCCTCTGTGTAATACTTGAGAAAAGAAATTCTCGTAACTGGCATACTGATATCTTTCAGCATTTTGTAAACAGACGCCCTAAAAATGGGCAAACACAACTGTATTGAGAGATAACTAAATGTTGATTTGATTTAAACTAGATATATTGACTTACCCTGCTTTACAAGAACATTGTTGTTCTTGTATGTGATTGTCTTGAACATGAATTGTTAACACATGGGGTGTTGGACGCTTGCATTGAGATCTGTGCAGTTTCTCCTCTATTTTAACATCCTTCATATGAACAATGACAACATTTGATTTGGTGAATGTACCTCTCAAAAGCATTCTGGAGACCTTTCTGTCTGCTTCTTTCTGGTATCTCTGAAGAGTTTGTCCAGATATTTGCAGATATTTCCTTTGGAATTTCACTCACCGGTATTGCTAAAAACTCCATATTTCTCATTCTAGGAGTGAGAGCTTGACAGGCGTAGTAACAGTAACCAAGGGGGGTGGGGCTTAGTGAAGGGTCAGTTGTATTTGTTTCAAAGCATATGTGTACATGCCCCCATATACAGACAAAGGCAGAGACAGACACTTGCAGCACTCCTGTCTCCCACTGAGCCTGCGTGCCTCCTCCTCTCCAATATCACACTTCTGTTACTACCTCTGGAGAAAGAACAGAGAAGGGATCAACTCATTCCCCCCATTTTGTCTCCTGAATGTTCACACTAGGGATGAAACGTCACAGGGGCATAAATATTATGCCTTGAAATGGCAGTATGAATTGGGCAATGGTGTCTGCCACTGATTTTTCAAGGGCCAAAACAAAATAAGAAATGGGAAATTAGTTTATATTTAATTTTAATGACGATCACTGTCTCCCACAGTTATGAAAACTGAATAATAGCAATTAAAGGATTATTGTGCCACATGACATGTATCACTTGTTTTGTAATTTTCCAATCTAGCAATATTTTAGATATTTGTATTGTAAATATTTCAAAAACTAAAGGGTAAAACATCTGCTTTTTACATCTTCATGTGTGTTATCAGTAGTCTTGAGGGAGTCTGGACAGCTCCATGGTGAGACACACACACACACATGCTCTGGTTAATTAAAAGAAGCTTACATTAACAAGTGATAGAATAACACATATTTAGAGGTGTGTTTTACTCCCTGCTACCTGCAAAAAGGAATTTGCAACTGTAATCCAAGGCTCTTTCTGATGCTACACGTCCTGCGGGTGGTGGATGGTCCAGAGAGAGACCTCAGCTGAGGAACTTTATTTGTGATCGGATTATTCAATAAATGGACAGATCTGTGGTCTTGTCCAACTTCATCTAACTCGTCATTGTCCTTCCTGTTCCATTATATTTTGAATACAGCTCTCCTTATAACAGTATTATTTACAAAGTGTATATTCTGATTTGTTGCTTGCTCTGTCTTGAATAGTTGTGTCAACAGTGTAGAAGTTCATAGATTGAATGTGGCACTAACTCCTGTTCTATAATCAAAATCTCATTATCTATCAAAATATCTGTGATTACAATTTCTGCGATAATTAGCAGCCCTATCCCCAGGCATACACAGAAATAAAAACATTGCAGTCAAGTTTGCATGGTGGCTGATTATGATAAAACATAGAAAACCTGCTGTTCTATCTCTGTTGTGTGCTGCTGTATTTTTCTGCCTTATCTCTCAGTGATCCATCGCTTTCCTTTGTCAAGCTTTTACTGTGCCACAGAAATGTTGTCTTGGCCATTTAAACCTGTGGGGATTTATTCAGGATTGTTTGGTATCAAAAACTCCATGTGAATTTATTCAGTCCAAATGTTCCTGCAGGTAGACAGAGCTGAGCTTTGTTCCGATTTAATCTGCTTTCCATACCATCATTTTTTATGCGTGTTGGTTGAAGAGAAAGAAAATATTTGTTACCTCTTGCAGGCGTATTCATGGAGTCAGCCCAAAACTTTTCACCTTTGCCACCTGAGGGTTGATAGAGGAGTTGGGTTAGTATCAGGGACGGTGTCATGACAGCTCATGAATTCTAAAAGCTTTATCGGTCCCCTGCAGCCAGCCTGGGCAGCTCACTGCTGTCTCTCAGCTCTCCTGTGTGTTGCTCTGAATACAGCTCCCCAATTGGGGTCACTGGACGAACTGATACGGAGCTATATCCCCTCATAACTGGAGGCAAAGAGTTCAGCATTAAGAACATGAGCAGAGTGATGGTTGGTCTTCCCACAGGCTGTGTGATGTACTGAGATACAGCCATAAACATTAACAAGACAAGAGAGGCACTGGGAAATGACAGCTCCCCCAGTTTTATGTTTTTGGAATTTATTTGTTAATCTAATAGCAGTGAGCTATTGCAGACATAGATAACATATTAGCAAAGTCAGGCTGAAACTTTCCTTGGAGAGTTTTGCTGGTCTAACTTTGTATAACCAGTGTTAATTTTGCCAGCACTTTTTAATTTAGTTTTAGTCTTTTGCCTAAAAAATCTTTTAAATTTTGTCATAATTTAGTCATCTTAATCTAGTTTTAGTGGATTAAATTTCACAATTTACTCGACAATATCTTCTGTAAATTTAGTCGACTAAAATATGAAGTGTAAAGGGTAAGGCCTTTTTTATGTTTCTTTGAATTTCTGAAGTCATGTTTTACATTTGGATAAAATGAAACCTCTAATAACTCTTTACTGAATGTTAGTAAAGTTTGAATGTATGAATGAACAGAAACAAATTTAATTTTTGTATGAAATGCAGCCACCTTTATTCAGGCTACCTGGCAGAGCATCTCAGTTACAATATCAGAATTAACAACAAATAGTGAACCTGCTCTACATGAATATATCAATTCATAAAGAGAGTAGCTCTGATTGGATCGCTCCACAACTTATCCCACCACCACCAAGCTAAGGCAGTTGTGATTGGATGTCCCTCTTCACTCATCCAACTTTTCCACACAACCAAAGTAGTAGTAGTGATTGGATATGTTCCTAACTTGTCCCTACTTTCTACATGATGAAATTATGAATTAATTTAGTTTTTGTCCATGTGCACATGTTTTTATTAGTTACTGTTTAGTTTTCGTCAGGGGAAAAAGGGTTGTTGATGAAAACTATGACGAAAATAATCAGTCAAAAAAACCCCACTGTGTATGACTTTCAGTTTGGACATATTCAGTATCAGTTCAAACCCAACTCAGCAGATCTAATCAAGGTTGAGACTACCAGCAAAGCAATCTTGTCTCAGATACATGAAGAAGCTTTTAAAAATATCCAATCTTTGTCAGCGAAAACATAAATACAAACGCACACAAAAACACCACACACTCACAAACAGACAGATAAAAGAATTGTTGTTTGAAGAAGAGGACTTTGTTCCTCCAGAGTCTATTGTGGGTCAAGGCCACGATGGTCCAGAGCTGTATCTGTTTGAGCTCTCGGCACGAGCAAAGAGTGGCGAGGCAGTCACTGTTGACAGAGTGGAGGAGCAGGGGAGGAGAGAGGACGTTCCTAAATGGTGAACGATGCTTCCTGGATGATTTAAATACTACAGAGCTCAACACTCTGACTCTGATGAAACTGCAGTGTCCCACAGCAGGATGCCACTGCACCCCATGACAGACCTCCAGTCAGTGTGTGCTCCCTGACATGAACACTCACTGACTTGCCTTTCCTGTCAAAGAATAAAGGAGGAAGAGTCTCAAAAATTATGTTTAACTTTTATCAATCTGTACCATGTCTTATCTGAGCTGATTTGTTCTTTGTAGTTTCTTATTTACCTGTACTGAAAGACAATAAATCTGCTTTTTTAAAGGATGCCGTTTCAGCTTTTCATTTGTGGCTCCTTATCATGACGGCAGTGCACACACACAAACACTAGGGATGCACGATATTGGATTTTTGCCGATATCCGAAATGCAGACATTTTTTAATTAATTATCGCCGATGCCTATACTGATATTTCTGGTAAACAGCACAAGCTCTGGACATAACAAAAATGGACTTGTTTCTTTCAGAATTACAGTATATTTTTTGCAAGGAACAGATGTAAAACAAGAAAAACAGCATAACTTTTTAGGCTGATATCAGCCAATACCAAAATAAAACCGAAAATGTTGTGCATCCCTAACAAACATGCACACACATACGTCCTGCGTCTGAAGCCTTCTCGTCCATTCTGCTTATACTTTCAGGGATATTTGAGACAGTTGGGGATATTCTCTCTGTGCAGGGAAAGATGAATCAAGCTTTGTTTGTAACTGATATGGCATTCTTTAATCAAATGGAGACTTTAACTTGTATTACTGTGGACAGAGAGAATTTACACAACACCAAACAACAAACTTGTGTGGTGAATTGTTAACAGGTATGTTAAGTATTTTAAACCGGAAATAATCTAGAAAAATACTGTTCAGATGTAAAACTCAATTTATACTGACAGCAAACTCATTCCTTATGTTGATCTTTTCAAAATGTTGTTGGTTTTGCTTCATAACATCTGCTTTGTACAGAGCATGTTCATTAATTAACTCGTTTGTCTTCACAAAGATGTGCAAACATGCACAAACACAGAATTACTGATATATGGTAATTGTAGTCGTGGAGCTTGGTGACATTTAAACTGTTTGTGTTAATCCAATAGAGGTGTGACTACTCAGCCAAGCAGATGAAGCCTGCTGCTGAAAGGGCTTCAGGACGTGAGATTGAGATATGCAGAATCACAGAGCCGAGTCGATAGAGTGTGTTTGAGAGCGAGAGAGGGAGAGAGATTGTGTTCAAACTAACATCAGTCTACAATACACACTGCTGACACCTCCAACAAACAATCAACAATCTTTCTCTCATCCAGCAGAAAAATCAAATCAGCCTTTTAAAACATTGTGAAATATTTCTGTCCTTCCCAGAGCCCCCATAATCCTGACAGCAGTAATCAAAGTTCAGTAAAAAAGTGGGGCCTTTTCAGATATCAGGAATGAGCTAAAATAATTCATCCTTGCAGGGCTGACTGCTGCTGTATTACTGACTGGTGCCATTAGCACCAACCGAGTGAAAGAGCTCAAACCTGGTGACCCAGGTGACTACCTTTGGCAGAATTTGTCACCACACCATTGAAGCAGACAGACGGAAATTGTGTAAACACACTAATGCTTAACTACAGCATATTGACTTCAGCTTCAGAGTGAATATCTTCTCTTGAAAGGAAAACTGAGCTCAGTGTTTAGAGCAGCACACCCTGAGTTCAAACATCAATATATTCACAGCAGGGGTCACTAACTTCTGCCTCCAGCAAGAAAAACTGTAAATCTCTGAAAATAGTCTGGTAGAAATTTTCTTTCATGCTAATATGAGGGGTAGCCTATGATGTACCCCACGTTATAGAGCAGGGGTGGGCATCTGGAGGCCTGAGGGCCACATGTGGCCTGCCAATCAGTCTGAATGATCGAATAAAATATATATTTATATAAAGGAACCACGACATGCATTACAAAAGCATTATTTAAAAATAAAAAGCTATATTTGTCGGTAATTGTTCTGTTAACAGCAGCATGGTGGCGCAGCAGGTAGTGCGTGTGCATCACAGTAAGAAGGTTGAAACCCTGTGTTGGTCAGGGCCTTTCTGTGTGGTTCTCTGGTGCATGCGTGAGTTCTCTCCAGGTACTCCAGCTTCCTCCCACATACCAAAAACATGCTTGCTAGGTTAACTGGTGTCTGTCTCTCCATGTGGCCCAGCCTCTCGCCCAATGACAGCTTGGATAGGCTCCGGCCTCCAAGACCCCGAAAGGGACGAAAAATATCAATAATGCACTGCAAAAACTCAGACCTTAGCAAGTGTGTTTGTCAATTTTCAAGTCAGAAATATCTAAAACATATATTCTAGTCCACATTCCCCTAACAAGTCCAGATAAATATCTTACTACATGGAATATAAGGCAAAAATAAAGCACTGAACTGCCTGCAATGATAAGAAAATTTCTGTTAATAAAACAAGCAAGTTTGACAGTGATAGTCAAAAAATAAAGTTTAATATCTGCTCTGCTTAAAAAAAAATCATTTAAAGACACACCCTTGAGTTAAATTTGTCTCATCTCATTGGAAGATTATTTCACTTATTACAAACAACTCAGGCTGCATTTTTATTTCCTAAATCTTCAAATAAGATCTTAATCCAGACATACCAGGAAATTGTGGCTTAGAATAAGTCTAGTGAGGTATTTTTGACTTGAAAGTGGACAAATACTCTCACCTAGATCTGAGTTTTTTGCAGTGTGGATGGATGCATCACAGTAAGAAGTTTCAGACTATGTTCTCTGTTGTTTGCACCAAAAAGTCACTGAAACTTTCTTGAACCCCATGTTAGCTCACTAGATTAAGTATTGCTAATTGCATTTGAGTTTAACTACTTTTAAATGTTGATGGAGTATCCTAAGACAAAAGTCTAGCCAACAGCTAGTGCAGACAGTGTTAGCGCAGCTTTCTTAGAAACCAAAGTTTCCCATCCCTGGTATAAACATCAGGCAGGTACAACAGCAACAAACAAATCAAATACAAATGCAGAGATGAGCTCCTAATGTGGGAGGAGATGTTAAATCAGAAAACATAAACCAAACACACAAACACCTTCACTCTTGAGCCTTGTTATCCATCATACCCTGCTCCTGCTCTCCCAGGGCTCTGTAATTCACAAATAAATAAATCATTAGTGGTTCCAGTATGACAATTAATCAGCACCTACTACTGCCTCTGCTGCTGCCCCCCCACACACACACACATTCACATCAGCAGCAGCTCTGTGTGACTGACATCTACACATCCTGCTCTCTTGTTCAGTCTCTATCAGACAATCTCTTCCAGCTTTGATCAGTCTCCATGCGTATAATTGTAAATTGAGGAACTATTAAGTGGTGAGTGTAGAAGTACATACATTTACAGTTTTTCCAGAGGGTTGGTTATCTATAATGAAAATCTGGGATTGATGGATGATCGGACTTTAAGAGAGAAAGTGGTAATAGCAGCTCTGTTAAACTGGGTCTGAGATGAAGGAACAGGAGGCGAGGTTGTGAGCGGTGGACATCGTGCTGAGGACATGCTCATAAGTCTGGCCTGGACTGTTTCTTTATTAAATCAAATGCTCTTTTGATAAGCCAAGCATTTCACCATAGCATTTAAATTTAGTAACTCCTTTTAAAGAAAAAACCCATGCCTATAGTTAAGCTTTAAATCAGCCAGGCCCTTTTCCTGAAAAAACTATATTTATGAGCCTGAGCTGGAATCAAACCATTTTTCAACACTCTGGCTTCAATAATTAAGTTTTGTAAGAATAATTGTGGTGCCTGATTATCACAAAAAGGCTTTTACAGATTTCCATGAAACTTTCCACGATCATCCAACATAACACAAATGTTAACTGACATGAATTCTGAGGTCAAAGGCTATAGTCATAGATGAAGTATTTTAAGAAGCTTCTAGAGATTTCCATCAAACTCTAGACATTTGTGTTCTTGGGCATAGAGATGACCTAGAAGATTTTGTAGGTCATAGATCAAAGGTCATTTTCACCACCTTCTTGTGAGCAGAGTTCACTCAAAAAATGCCTCCAAGGATTTTTTTTATTTTTCATTTTTCCAAAATGCCGACTCTGGCCCAAACTGATAAGGCTCTGGAGGGACATGGCCACGACTATGCCGTGTTTTTGAATTTGATAAGTCAAGAACTACTGAAGAAATTTCTGTACAACTTTGCACAGAGTGACCTGAACTGATAAACTTTGGAGGAATGAGGTCAGAGGCCAAGTGACACCACGAGGGATGAGAATCGAAAACCAGTTCCACTGGAGAGGTGATAACAATTAGCTAAAAGAATTGATATCGTTAATCTTTTTTGCTTAACAATTCTCTTATCAATTCCTTACTAGGATCTGGCAGCCTTGCAAATCAAGGATGTCATGGTCTCATGAGAGTCTCCAGGATGCAGACCCAGTCCAAAGTTTGGCTTAATTTAACACTACATGGCACTAACTTCCCAACATCCAGTGTGATTTTAAGCAAGAGTGGAAACATTTCTCTTGGCAGAATTGTGCTGACTATCAGGAGAGCCATGTCATTGGTGTTGTTGAGAAGGAAAACCTGAAAACCTGCTTTAGTTTTTCAGAAAAATCAACAGGAAATCGTTAAGGGCAAAACCTTGAGCTTTGAGGCTGCAAGCTCACAGGAAGAAGGACAGCGAGGGCCAAACATAGGGTCGAGAGAATTACCTGAAATGGTGGCTTGTTTAATGCTATTTTAGTGCATCAACAAAAAAAAAATTAACATATATCTTGTTTGAAATATATCAATCTTTCAGAAAATCTTGATATATCCCAGCCCTAATTCTTATCTAAAAATATTATAAGGGCTACTTAAGGCTTTGCTTAAGGTCACTGGCTGTAATTTGTCTTCTGTTCGTCATTTGTTTCTGGTATTATAGGGAACTTTGCCTGCCTCTGTGGTAAATGCAAATGAAACAGAACACCTGACACGGTCCATATTTACCAGCAGGAGTCTTCACCAGACCACAGAAACATGAAATCCATCATCGAGTTTAAGAACTAAAATCTGATGATAATCAGGGATAATGAATTCCTTTCCCTCTGCTCTCTTGTTTCAGGTTTTTTTCAGGTTATATTTGACAAATTACAAGGACAACATTATGATGAAGAATGAGAAGGAAAACAAGACAACATTTTAACATTAATAGTCTGCAGTTAAGTCACATTAACTTTGGCATGGAGCATGTTGTAATGAGCATAGCAAAAACTTCAAGATTAGAGATGTTTATATGTTCTGAGCTCCCTTTAAGTAAGTAACGCCAGCCAGTTCTATGTAATTTAGCCTCCTACGTGAAGAAACGAGCACGCTGCATGTTTGATCACTACTGTTTGCATAATGAAGTATGGTATTCTGTCAAGGCTTATGTTCCCAAAGCTAAAAAATGCAAAAAGATTTCAGATTTACTCTGATCCTTTAAGACATAAACTGTACTTTGGATCTGCAAAACATGATCCAGCAGCACTAAAGACTGAGCCTTCTTTGAGGGAAAAGCTCGGAGTTAGCGTATAGTCTTGTTGATGAGAAAATACACTGACAAGGACATGACTCACACATCAAGAAATATTTGATCACTGAATAAAGGATCTGTATGTTTGTATGAGTATGTATGAGCCCTGTGTGGACAAAAATAGCTCAAAAGAACATGCACTATATGTATCTGCACACAACCCTGCTTTCTGCTGTGTTTCTGTTCCTTCAGTTGTCCATGTGTGAGTAAGTGTGAAGAAGTGGGAGTGCAGATTTTGTGAGTCATTTCATGGATCATCATGTGTCCTCTACTGTATATCAGGAGAGTTAAAAGGCAGACTAACTTTAGGAAGAACAGTCACAAGCTTAGAATGAAGAGGAGAAATTTCACTTTTAATCAACAACTAACACATGACAGCAAATATGTACAAAACTTGATTAGCACGATAACTCCAGCTCCCTTTATTCCCTGAAAGAATCAGTCAGAGGTGTCACTGCAGTGGAGGGCAACAAAACTGTGGTGGTTGTCACTGCACTTGTTCTCTCTTTTTTAAAGCATCTTAACTTCAAACTAGAAAGCACTAGGAGAGCGCAAACCAAGAGCCAAGGTATAGACAGTCATGGAGCAAAAACAATCCTTCACTAATGGCGGTTATCTGGATCCCCACCAAAATCTTATAATTTTTAAGCTGAACCATTACCAACATCTCCTGAAAATTTCAGCAAAATCTGTCCAGTAGTTTCTGTGTAATCTTGCTAACAAACAAACAAACATACACGGGCAAAAACATAACCTCCTTGCCTGTTTCATTGGTCTCTCTCTCTCTCTCTAAGAACTTACTTTGTTGTGATTGTGTCTCTAAAGATCTTTTATGAGGCAATAGAATATAATAAAGTGTAAGTAAATACTATACCTGGAAACAATAGTAGAGGTGATGTATTTGTGGTTTACAAACTAGTAAACACTGTTCTTTTATTGCATTAAACAGAAGCTCAAATTGTCTTTAGTTATGTTTCACTTAATAGTGTTTGAGTTTAAATATATTAATGTTGGTATTATATTTTTTTTTCAAGCTTTATATTTGTTATTGCTTTGTTTATTTATGTATTTTTCCTCATTGATTGTGCCCAACAATATGTAGCAGAGCCGCCCCCAGGCACTGAACAAAATTTTTGTGGCTCTCTGGGTAATCAAAGTTGCCCACCTCTGCCTTAGGGCAATTTGGAGTCACCTTTCAACCTAATGCAATGTTTTTTTATCTGTGGGAGGAAGCTGGAGTGCCCATGCATGCACAGGGAGAACGTGTGAACTCCACAAAGACATGACCTGATCGACATGGCCTGTGTCACGTTCATTCTGAACCAACACAGGGGACACGTGGCAGCCATCATGTGTCCGCTGTGCCCGCATGGATAACAGCGAGTATATCTCCGGCTTTAGTGGACCTATGGCTACATCATAAATTCATCGTAAACTCCCACACTGCCAGGCACGAGCCCTGGACTGTTGAGCCTCAAGAGCTTAAAAGCTCTGTGTAAACGATGTGTACATGCTCATATTCGTGAGAGCACACTTGAACACACAAACAGCCTCTACACACATAAAGAGAAATATATGCAAGCCAACTACCAAGTACAAATACGAGGTACAATATTGGTTTTCACATTAAGCTCACAAAGCAGATTAAATGTCCTTTGCAGGAATCCCTGATGATACTGATGAGGTAAACCATCATGGTACATTTGGATATTCTGCAATATCACCACCAAAATATGGGATACTTATCACCAGTTTGTATGGACAAAAATATGTGAAAAACTGTTGATACAGTAATCAGTATTTTAGGCAATTTCTGATATTGTTCTGATAATACGAACCCCTGGTTATCAGAATCACAACCAGAATTAGAAACACTTTATTAATCCCAAAGGGGAAATTTGGTTGTTTTAGTTGCTCTTTTACATAGTAAAGCAGTAGGAATATCAAATAAAGACATTAAGATAGATAAAAGCATGAAGATTAAGTAAAAAAAATTCAGTAAGCAGGTTGTAACATGCAGAATATTCAAGCTATATCACGTCCTTATGAAGGAAAAAAAATAAAATAAGTAGGTATATAACTTACTTTGAATCTTTTTGTAATGCATGCAGCAAAAATTCCATTCACCACCAATGCTGTGGCCATGATGACATGATAAATCTTTTAATACTAGTAAAGTTCTTAACAGGAGTGTCAAAAATAATCTTTAAACTGATGCATTAATGCAGAGACAGCCAATAACTGTCTAATCTTGCAGAGGCTGCTGCTATCAGTTTTGTTTGAGGAAGAAAAATAAATATAGGAAGATTAGACTGATGAAATTTACTTATATTGGTTTACAATGCTGCAGTTGATCTCAAAAAAACATTTCTAATTGTAAAAAAAGAGTTCATATTTATCATACTGCATGTATTTTTCATCCAAAAAGTAGCCTGCATCTTGATATTTAATTGTAACCCTAATTATCGTAATCAAATCAAATCATAAGGCTAGTAAAGATGCAAAGCTCTAGTTTTTTACAAACAATATTATTTTAATGGTCAACAGACACAGGGATTGGCGTTAACATGAGATTGTCTTTGATTTGAGTTTGTGTCATAAAAAAGCCATTTTTTACCCATCAGGAGGGTGTTCCTTCAACACATGAAGGCTGTGAAATACCTGAAAGTGTTTGCAATCAAGCCACATTATTATGATTATAGAACACAGGGGAAAAATGACTGAAGGAAGCACAAAGCTGGGCTGAAATTGCACCCTCTTTAGAGAGGCGGTCTAAATCTGACGCCTCGGGTTGTTAATGGCAGAGCAATGTGAGTGAAACGCGGCTCAATCCCAGCAGAGGTGTGAGCACTCATGTGGACGACCACCTCATAAGGGGTGTGCGAAGGGGCTAAATGGAGAAAAATGAGGTCCATTCAGGCGGGCAGGACCCTGTCCCCAAGCAGTTGTTCAGCATTTTGATCTACAGCACGGGTCACCTTGTCTGCTGACGTACGACGCAGCTACAACACTCCCAAACCCAATTCACACAACAACAGGAGACGGGAAGATGACTTGTTGGGTCAATATGAGTGGGCAGCCCTCTCTCACCCGTGTGCAGGATCCTTAACCTTCAATTCTGAGATAAAGGCCAGAAATGCCCCGTGAGGCAACAGAGACATGAGTCAAATGTATTAGTCTCTGCTCACTCACTTCAGCTGCTGCTCTTGTATTTATTCTAAATGATCTCTCTGTTTGCAGATGTGCTGGCAAATCCAAGGCATGTTATTGTCTTGGAGCCCCCAGGGGGTGAGGAGTAAAGGAAAAAAGAGATTTAACAAACATGAATACACTGACACCAAATGGTTGAACATAGGAGTTATAAGCTTGTGTTTCTTGTAGGAAATTCTGTTTCTGAAGGAAACAGCATGAATCTAATGAAGGTGTGAGGAGCTATGACAGAAGAAGCAGTGCTCCTACTTAATAAGATCGAATTTGACAATCAACATTTAGGTTCAAGTGATACCAAATATTTTAGAACTTGACAAAAGTGGTGAAGTATATGGATGGAAAGACTGGATGATCAAGTTATCCAAAAGGGTTGGAGACTGTTAAGTTTTCAGCAATAGTTTGGATCAATTCTGGTTCCTAATGGTTCCAATTCCACATATTTTGGAGAACAAAACATGATTAAAAAGGCGTTCAGGTTTGCCGCTCCACATGCTTGGAATGATTTACAAAAAGACCTGAAACTAAAAGATCTGGTGTCACTGGACACTTTTAAGACAATGTTGAGTGACTTGGAGTCAGACACATCTGGCTGCAGATGTTCTGACTGATTCACGTTATCTTTCTCGTGGATAACCCAAGCAAAATTAGCTGTTTGAAATTGTGACTTTTTCGTTCTTAATGTATTGAATTCTTGTTTTATGTGTTTGATGACTGCATGTGTCTGTGTAAAACTGTTGAATGTGCTTCTGTCTTGGCCAAAAGAGATTTTTAATCTCAATGAGGTTTTCCTGGTTAAATAAAGGTTAAATAAATAAAATAAAATAATATTTGATAATTAAAATCTGCCTGCAATATGTGGTCAATTAGGATCTCCATAATCTACTGATAGAGATTTTTACTGCCCCCTCTATCTGTACCAATAAATACTGCCCTTAATATGAGGGCATACTGACGAATACTTGTTTATGAAAATGTTTTATTAATGACCCAAAAAGGAAACCAGAATCTGCATCCAGATTCAAATCACCACCAAAATCCAATCACTCCTTCCTCGTGCCATGATGAACATTTCCTGAAAATGTAATCAAAATCAGTCAAGAACTTACTAAGTTATAAGAGAAAATGTGGAAAGCTGCCCTATCCCACAATCTTAACAAATCCCTAAAAGAAATCCCAGAACTCAGCACATACATGGAGGTTGTTATCCTGTATAAACACAACAAGTTTTGGGAACATCACTTAATACTCTGATTTTATATGAATTATTGAACGTTGTCAATGGGATTTCCCATTATAAAGATCAATATTTTTTTGTGACGTCAATGTGGATCGGATCCAGCTGAAATTTGCCTTGATGATAGAGACATGGACCCCATATTATCCTGAGAAATTGGAAGTGAATCCGTTAAAAAATGGCAGAGATATGATTTTTTAAAATTCTGCCCAATGATAACTTATGAGATTTTTTGAAATTTTGTGAATTATTTTCACCCAGACAAATATATATAACATCACCAAAATCTAATCATTTCTTAGTTGGGCCATTGCCAACATCTCCTGAAATTTTCCAGTACTTTTTGTTTAATCTTGCTAACAAACAAACAAAGAAAAAGACAAACATACGCTGGCAAAAACATAACCTTCTTGGCAGAGGAAAAACAAAAAAATCCTGGATACACATCCAGATATTGATCACCACCAAAATTGTGTTACCTCTTCCTTTTGTTGTGACCAACATTCCCCAAAAATGTCATCGGAATCATTCAAGAACTTTTCAAGTTATTAGAGAAAATATGAAAACTGCTCTATCTTAGAATAACAAATCATTTTAAAAGTACCACTTAAATCTAATCACTTCATTCTTGTGCTGCGACCAACATTCCCTGAAAATTTAATTAACATCCTTTTTTAATTTTTTTTTGAGTAAACTTGTTCACTTACAAACAAACTTACAAACACAGGCAAAAACACAATTTGGAGAATAAACCAATTTAACAAAGATGTGGAGCTCATCAACCAAACTGCACCACAACCACACAGTCTAACTAGCCTGTGTGGGTGTTCAGGGCCTTTAAAGGTTCAGCACAAACCTATTAGCGTCTGAAACCTTCGTCTTTTTCTCTTAACAGTGCTTAAGATGGAAGTTACATAAATTCAATGTTAGGTTAGTTTATTCTGTTTGAAGTTATCTCTTCTGACTCAGCATCGTTGAGCAGGTTAGGTAAGTAAACAGAGAGTAAAGAGACAAAACCGTCACATGAGGAGTAAAAACAGGGCAGTAAACTTCACTAAAACAAACTGTGTACCTAAATGTATCCTAATATTAAATATCCAGGCCTTAAAAGTCTTTAAAAGAGGCGTGAATTCTAATTAAAGTCCAAATTTATTCACTAACCTCTGTCTGTTGGTCGTCCTCTCATTAGGTGCAGGTGGTTTGAGCACGGTGCGTTCAGTGTTGCTTGAAAAAAAACGGAATTTTCATCCATCAAATCTGAAACACTGAGCCAGTGACTTTAATTGTGTCACAGGTGTGAATGTGAGTCCGTCCTAAGTGCACTGGAGCAATGAGACACACATGTGACGTCACGCATCCCGTAAAAACATTAAATCACGAGGAAAACAGCTCATTGAGTGTTTTTTTTTAATTATTTATTTTCATCCAGTTATTTATTGGTTCAGCACAATATCAAAAGTTAAATTCATAAATATAAATACTGGAGAATATTTGACAGAAAAAATGCAGGAAACCTCTCAAATAATATTTACATGTACTGCTTAAATAAATATAATGTGTTCAAAACAACCAAAAAAATAAATAAGTCAGCAAGTTGATTTTCACTGAATGTTTTCCCATCACATCCATGTATTAATTATGAGGTTAATGATGACACATTTAAGCTTAAATATAATGAAAGTTTGGGCTTGTCTGTCAAGATTATGACAAAGAACAAGACATTTTGTTAAAGAATACAATGAAAAATCCTGCAGGCTTTTAGCCACCAGAACTAGCATGAAGCTAACTAGACCAGGGATGGGCAACTTTGCAAAAGGGTCACAGTTGTTTCTTTCTTGTTGCCAGAGGAACAATTTATGGCAACTGTAGGATGGTTTTATTTGGACTCGTTCTTCAATCTCGTTTGACTTAATAGCAGCAGCAATACTTGGATATAGTTACTTTGCAATGCATTAACAAAGTTTTTACTTGTTATTTGAGTGTATTGTCCTTTAAAAATGCACTTTCTGAAGGATCTATAAGCAAGGCAACTTCACTTATAGAGCACCGTTCATACATACAGCAATTTATGGTCCTTTATAGAGTTAAAAAAACAAAGACATTATGACATTAATAGCATTAAACACATAAAATTAGCAAAAGAGGGACAGTAGAATATAATTCCAAAGTAAAAAGAATCCATTATCTAAACCACTTATCCCATTCAGGGTCATGGGGTGCTGGAGTCTTTCCCTGATTACATTGGGCAAAAGGCAGGGCACACTGTCACCAGACAATCACAGGGCCACCTAGAGAGACAGACAGCCATTCACACTCATGCCTAAGGACAAATTGGAGTCACCAACCAACCTAATAAACTTGTTTTTGGCCTATGGCAGGAAGCCAGAGTGCCTGGAGAGAACCCATGCATGCACGAGGAGAACATGCAAACTCCACACAGAAAGGCCCTGACCGATACAGGGATTGAACCGGCATCCTCTTGCTGTGAGGCACGAGCACTACCTGCTGCACCACCGTGCTGCCCCCACAAATATTATATAATTTTCATCTTTTGACTCAAATGCATGTAATTCTTAATTCATGAGCTAAACATAGGATTCAGTTAAAAATGCATTTTCTGAAGGATATAGGCAAAGCAACTTCGTTTATAGAACACCATTCATACATACAGCAATTCATTGCACTTTACTTTACTTTAATAGAATTAAAGACATAAAGTTAGCAAAAGAAGGATAGTAAAATATCATTTCAAGGTACAAAATGAAAACTAAAATAGAAAAAATAATTACATATTAAAATTAAAGGACAGAGAAGAAAAGAGAAGAGGAAGCAGCTGAACTGATGAGAAGGCAGTTGTGAAAAAAAAATATGTATATAAATATATATATATTGTATATTGAAGTACTGGAGAAACAATAACAGCCGAATCAGTCATATTTTCTTGAAAATCTTCTATTTTTGTTTTGTTTTGTTTCTAACAAACGTTGTCATAATTTCTTGTGAATATTTTCCATATTTGAACAAATATATTCCCCTGGTTTGGTCCCATGACTAATACATGATGGATCTTCCTCATTTGTTGTAAATATGATGGTTATGAGAGACTGAACTCAAACTCTAAGGCTATTACGTCGTGTCCCATATTTTCCTCGTGTTTAGATAATTGAGTGTAACTTCGCCTCTGGCTGTGTGTTCATGCATCCTGCTGAAGAAAAGGTCGTTCTCCCAGAAAAGCCTCATTCAGAGTATCTCAGTCCCTCTCTGGATAGTTCCTGGTTTTGTTCCGGACCTCCGGGCACCATCGAGGCTCATGGGGCAGATAGATGTGCAGATATAAAGCGATCAGATCAGCTGTAGTCCGGTTAAATCTGATCAGATCAAATCAATCCTCGGCTCATGGGCAGCAGCAGCAGCATCCACATCCGACAGAGTTGGAGAAATACTCCTCCTCACTTTATTCAGAAAATCAGTCCCTCAGTGACTCTGTTCAGTCTTCAGCACTTTCATTAAGATGAGACAAAGTTTCTGAGCTCCATCATTCAGGTTTATTCCAACGATGCTGAGCGTCCAGCAGCTCAAAGGAGAGACTCCTCCTGTAGAAATATAGCTCCGTCACGTCTTATTTCTGTGGGTCAGAGTCCTGAACAGCCGCCTGTGTCTTCTGAGGTCCGGAGTCAGAGCAGAGAGTCAGAGCAGAGTGAGGAGCTGCAGTCCCGTCTCCTCCTCTTGTGCGCTCCCTCTCTGAGCTCAGAGGAGATGAAGCTGCTGGTGTCTGTCTCACTGCGAGGCTGACCAGACCTGCTGAGGGGGAAAGAAATCAGAGCAGGGGTGAAGAGTACAGAAGTGTCCTCGGGATTTAGTGGATATGATCAAATGAAGAGCTGAGTCAGGGGATACAGAGCAATCAAAACACTAAAATAAACAGAGGAAGGAAGTAACTGATTACATTCACTGTAACTGAGTGGGAATAGTGTCTCTGCACTTATGAGTTTGTTTGTTTTTTCAAACTATTTATTTATTAATTTTGATTTTTTTATTTATTTATTGAGGGGAGGGATAAATAACATGAATCATAAAATAAGATTAGATAAGATAAGCCTTAATTGATCCTCAGAAGGGAAACCAGGTGTTGCAGCATTACAGGGGTAAGTACAAGGGTAAAGTAGCATGCTATAAAGGTCAATAGAAGAACATATAAATATAATATAACAGATGTAGATCAATAAACTGTACAAATAGCAAACAAACACTACAACAATAAAACTACAATAAAATTATATCTTAGTGCTGAAAAAATTAGTGGAAAGCTAAACTGATCAAAGTTTTACATCAAGATATTGATAAATCATTCATTCATTCATTTTGAATTCGTGTTGCAGGCATCAAATTCACAATGAAAGAATAACTGCAAAACACAATGAAATGTATTAGTTTGATCAACTTCACAGTTTGAGCATTAAATATCTCGTCTTTGTACTGAATTCAATTGAATATAGGGCAAAAAGGATTCGCAAATCAATGTTTTCTGTTTTTATTTGGAAATGGGTTTTGTACGTCCAACTGTGAAATGGTTTCACATTTAGAATAAAAGGATTCTGCTAAAGAGCACTATGGGTGTACTGCTAAATGAGCTTGAAGTTTTAGGACAGAACATGAAAGTTCTTCACAAGTTTAACAACTCATGCCACAAATTTAGACTTTAATGTTATTTTGAATTTGTGGGGGTTTTGTATTGTTGTGTGTTTTTGTTTTTTAATTGTTGAGTTTGTTAGTTAATGTTGTTACATTATTTATTGCTGTGTTTTTTTATATTGACAGGCACTGTCCCCATACAAATTAATTTTAAATAGATTATATTAAACAAAAATAAATCCAAACATAGGACTATCTGCAAATCTAGAAACCTCCGCCAAGGTATTCCCAACATTGTAAGTGAGTTATTGTCAAAAATGTGGAAAACTGCCCCATCTCGCAACGTTAACAAATCCTTTAAAAATTCCTAGATCCACCCAATCCGGATCAGCAACAAAATCTAATCAGCCCTTCCTTGTGCCATGGCCAAAATTCTCTGAAAATGTAAATATTAGTGAAAATGTGGAAAACTTCCCTTTCTCACAATTGTAAGAAGTACTTTCGAAATTTTGGATCAGCATCTGGATTTCGCCACCAAAACCTGATCAGGGCTTTTTTGTGCTTTGACCGAACTTTATCCAAATCTGTTCTTTACTTTTGGTGTTGTCACGCTCACAAACAAACAAAGAAACTAACAAACGCCGGCAAACATCTTCTCGGTGGAGGCGAATGATTCTTACTGAACGCTCAAACTGAAAACATGAATTCACTGTCAGTGTCTCCAAAGGTCAGTGCAGGGATATTCTGTCTGTCTATATCCACTGAGTTTCTGATGTTTCATTTCAGACAGTCATAGAGTTGTGCACCTCTTGATTTGAAATAAGTTGGTAATGGGGCATGTAAAAAATCTGACATGCGGAACTGGCACATTTACGGCTGCACAGCGCTCGCCGAGGCACAGAGCAGCACAGTTTGATTTACTGAGAGCCATCTAGTGAGACTGTGGAACAAGCTTCAGAGGCGAGCTCCAAATAAAGACACAGAGAAATGACGCTCTGGTAAATATGCTGTATTCAGCTCATGTCAACCAAGAGTCTGTTACTGTCTGCTCAGCCAAGAACCATTAGGAGGAGTTATTCTGCTCTCTTTGATTCTTATTGAAAGGCCACGTCTGCCTTGAAACATAGAAAATTTGCGAGGGAGCCAAATTGCAATTAGGCTGTACACTGACACAGCAATAGTCATTATTGACAACATCTGAGATCTCCAGAGAGCTGCAGCGCTGTGTGGGTGGGATGGATGTGAATAAGGCTGCTGATGCTGAAATGGCAGGACAAGGGTACAGTCAACCCGCTATGATGGGAATGAGGGCAAGAGGCAGCGCTCACAGATGACATATTTGTGCTGAAGTCAGGCTCTGGGTGCATCCCCACTGGTTTATTGACTGAAGGAAGCTGGCGAGGTACTTTAATAGGTGATAAAATTCGCTGTCCAATCAGAACGTGGATTTCCCTCATTAGCATTCAAAGCATTGTTCTTCTGACAGCAGCTTTGGCACCGACTCTCTTATTCACTCGTCGGCTTGAGAGGTTTCTTTTCTCTGAGAGGGTCAGTGTGACCTGCATGTGAGAGTATATCAAAGACTGTTTGATTTATCATTTGGCCTGAATCTTTGCAATTTTCTAAGGTGTGAAAAATGATGCCTCGCCTTTGTAGTATATTTTATTAAAGGGGTTTCCAAACTTTTTTCCCTCAGGGCCACGGAGAAGAAAGTTTCAGGATGACAAGGCTACATCGATTAACCTTTAGTGAACTGGATTTGGAAATATCCAATGTAGGTAAAGAAGTCATTAATTATCGAAAACGCTTAAAGAAGAAAGCAGCTCACATCACAGATATCCATTTATGGTTCAACAAGGCGAACAGTCTGTAAAAGACGATATGCTTATGCTAATCTGTATCTTCAGACTCAAAACAAGAGCAAACTGCACAAAACAAACATATGTATTGGTAGGTGCAAGAACATGACTGGTGTAACTTTCTAAATCAGACCTTGAGATGAAGATAGTGAAAAATGATGCTCCTAAATGCTGAAATATGATTTTTTTTTTTTTAATTCATCAGTCAAGCACAAGGTTCTTATTCTGGGACAAATTGTCATTATTTTTGGTACTTGCTGTGGGCCCGTGGGCTAGAGTTGGCCCCAAGGTCAGTTTGGACACCCCCGTCTTCTATTCTATTATCAGACAGTACACTGAGTATGATATGGATCAGTGGTGGGCAACTGGCGGCCAGGGGGCCACATGCAGCTCCTCTCCTTCCTTATAGTGCGATCCACCAGTCAATTCCACATTTCCAAAAAATTGCAGGCATAAGGGACAAAAATCTGCCATTAAATATTTCAGTCTTATTTGATGCTTACCAAAACAAAATGCAACTTAAAGAATGTAAAATATTACTGTGATCATCTTAAATAACAGCTTTTATTATAATTCTTAAAAGAAATCCTTGAATTTGCTTTAATGGTTCCTGCAGTCTTTTGTGAAGCATTAGTAATGTGTTTGGGAAAACAGTAAGTTAAATTAATTTAAGTAACTATCAATAACCCCAGATTTTTATGATAGCTACCTTGGCAAGGTTTGATGTCATCATCGGTGGGCACAAAACTCATCTCCACAGATGCTCTACTACTGAATGAATGATTTTGTATTATCCTGGTAACAAACTATGTTTTAGACTTTAATTTGGTTAAAGGTTTATAAAACCCGCTTACCGACATGGAAGGTGACCAAAAGGACTGTTGTCTGGGAAAAAAATAAATTAAAAAAATGGAAATACGAGGTTTGTGCCTGACAAAAACCTTTTGATGAAAAAAAGTTCTATACTCCTCCAAAAAAGTTTGGAAAAGATATTCTAATTCACAGCTGAACATGAGGGTAGCACCCAAAAAATGTGCCAGAGTCCCCTGTTCCCCTGGAATAAAGCTAACGGTTGGGTGAAGGGTGAAGAGCCAACCCACTTCACAGTCTGTCTTTGACTTCAACAGTCTCATGAACTTGGTCTTAAGTTTGTAAATGGTACCAGGACTGACACCAAATAATGCTGCCACTCTACGTACCAGAACACCATTTTGACACAATGTTTTAGGGCACTAGCCTCATGTTTAGCTGTGCTGTTCATTCCAGGAATGCACGAACCGTACAAGTTGAACTTTGTTGTAAAGGTGACTAATGAAGCTTTTCAATAATTTAAATACAGTAGCACTGGGTATTATTAAAGGGGAGAAATTATGGACTGAAATAACGTTTCAAAGCTATTTTTGAGGATTATGAATTGGACAATAAAGATAAAATATAAAAGGAAAAAGTAGTTTATCTCATCCAAAAACACCTTTTATTGGCTTTAATTCCATGTTTGTCTAGTTAAATTTATCCTTACAACGCTGCTTGAGCTTGAAAATGTATTCATATGAATTCTGTTGAACACTATATTTACTATTTTGTTCATTGTGATGTATTAGAAAAATTAAAATAACGTTAAAGTGGCCCTCACCATGGTCAAAGTTGTCCATCCCTGATGTAGATTGAGGCCGAGCAGGAGTGAGCAGCATGGATAACCTCTGTTGATTTGGCATTTCATAACCTCTTAGGAAAAGACGAGGAATGTGTCTGACATACGTGTTGACATAACCATGAATATATGTACATGTATGTGAGGGTCTCAGAGGACACTGATGCATGTCCACATGGCGAGCAAGGACTTCACCTTGACATCTGCTTGTGTTTGAGATTGATTTACAGCTCGTGGTTTGACACCGTGGTTCCCCCCGTGAGCATGTGCAGGTTCATTCAGTGCATGACTGGATGTTAAATATTCATTAGATATAAATTACAGCACTGCTGCACCAATGCAGCAATGTGGTTTTAAACTGTCATGTGATGTGTCTTTGTGTGCTTTTACCACATAACCTTCCACTCCTGAAGGTCCTTCTGCATTGTGCATTGTGTGACAGAGAAATGCTGTTCATGCAGAGTTAGCTGACAGGATGATCCTGCCATCCCACAGACAGACAGCTGGCTAATGGCTCTGGCTTTTTTCCAGTGGCCACAGAGACATAGAAGGTTGAGAGGAAAGGAGAGAGAGTGGGTGATGAGGAATAAAGCACTGAAGAGGAGGAGAATGATGTGAATTTGGAGCAGCAAATCAAGAATGGTGTCACAGGGAGGCTAAGAAAAAACAGTAACTGCATGTGACAGTCTTGAGAGCAGTCATACCATTAGATGCTGCCTGGATTTGAACTGCACATCTTTATATGAACTCTATATACAGATCTGCCCCTCTGTAGAAAAGCTGCTGTCAAACATGATGAGTGGCTGATGGGGAAACCCAGGATTACGTGCTTTGTTTGGACAATTTGGTCACTTGTTTCAAACCATTACCCAGACATAAGAGGAGCCACATTACCATCAGCTAAAAAGAATGGGCAGTAAAGTATTTCTCTGATTCATACGAAGGCAGGAGAAATGAGCAATGAGGACAGGTGGGACGGTAAAGATGCTGTAATAGCTCGAGGAAGGATTCAAATCGCTGCTTGCAGGACGACTGGATTGTCGGTACTTGAGTTAATGCATAAACACAAAATCTCAGAGATGTTCTCCTGAATTAGATCACACTGATCCTTGAGAAAAATGCCCCTGCCATCAAATCACTCTTCATTTCTGTTTATATCCCGTCACTGCTTTGCCTTAGCTGGCCTTTACGGGACAAACCAGCCGTCACAGAATGACTCAAGCTCATGCAGCTTCGAATCAGTGTCAATCTGAGGTTGAGGAGACTCACCTGCAAGCTAACACTAATTTTCTTTACCTTCATTTCCTTTAGCTCAAGATCTGATCTAGGTGTCAATCATCATAACCAGAATTCTAACCAGAATTCTACTAGAATGACCTCAGCGCTTACTCTGACCTCTCACACATTATAAAGTCTTTAATAAGACCACATTAGAAGATATACTGACTAAATTGTTATAACAGTTAATATCATATATTAGGTTAAATTTTCTGTTCTGAATGTTAATGTATTTCTTAAAGGCCCATGTCCTGTGTCTATTAAGCAAGAGTTAATTTAAGTTCAGTTGAAAAAAAAAAAAAAGTCTGTGTAGAGGGTCAGATGCAGCTCTTTTGCCCTCCTCTTTGGAAACACTTGGATCTGAGGGGGTGGGGAGGCTACAAGAGGCTATGATACTGAACTCTGTGCCGATTACCTTCCCAAACAATGTCTAATGGGAGGAGGGACGACAGGCTACAGTCAGTCATGGCATCTGCCTATGACAAGGAAAACACACATGAAGGTGGAGGCTGTATAGCTATGACATCATAAACCCCAGGAAGCAAAAGACAGCCTTTTAAGGGGTATTTTTTCTAAACAGTCGCAGCACATTTTTCTGTTAAATGAGAGTTTAGTTGAAGGTGTCATGTTCTTCTGCTCCCCAAGCTCCTAAAGCAACATTGAACACAAAGAAAATCATTTTGCAGGACATGAGACCTTTGCTGGACACCAACAGAACCTGACGTTGTAATAATACACATATTAAAGTCAGTTTATATCAGATGGTAGATTTTTTTAGTAGTCAAAACGATAAATATGTTCTTTCTTAATCTTGTAAAACATACATTTCAACATTAAGTAAAACCAGTATATGATCATATATAAAGTGCATTTTAATAAAATGCCTTGAAAAACTGATCATGGGAAAATAATGCACAAATCTACAAAGCTACACCGAGAAACTAGCAAAGAATCTTTGTGTGTGTGTGTGTTTTACTGTCATCTTCAGGAATTATAATTTAAAAAACCTTTTGTTAAAATAGTCAAAGTATTACTTTGAATCTTTGCTTCAGTCAGGGCCTTTCTATGGGAGTTTGCATGTTCTCCCTGTGCATGTGTGGATTCTCTCTGGGCACCCCGGCTTCTTCCTACAGACCATAAACATGCTCAATAGGTTAACTGGTGACTCAAAATTGCCTTTCGGTAAGGGGCGTGAGCGTGAATGGTTGTCCGTCTCTATTCCCAACTCCTCCAGCTGGGATAGGCTCCAGCCTCCCTGACTCCAAAAGGGATAATCAGTAGATGATGGATGGACCATAATACTAATGTTAAAGGAAATTAGACACACATTTAGAAAAAGCCAGTGTCCTGTAGCTGCCTGTGTGTATTTTCTACAAAGTTAAAGCCTTGCGAAACAGTCAAATGACTGCCTTCGTGGTTCTAGGGTTAAAGAGCCCATTTTTTGCCCCAAATCAGCTTCATATATTGACTTTTAAAGAGAGTATGTGTATAATCACTAATGTTCCATAAACCGTCTAGTTTTCATAAAGCACCCCTGATAGTGCTGTATTCTCTCTCTATCTGAGATGCTCTGTTAGTGCATTTGAAGCCTCACGTGGGCCCCGCTCTGCATTCATTTTAACATCTCCGCTCTGCCATGGGCTTTCGAACATTAGTCTGTGGGCTCGAACTGGTGATGAAACAATGGTAGGATGTCACACTGGTAGGTCTATTTGGGAGGGGCAGGGGAACGAGACATTTAAAGCAACTGCTGGCACCATAATGAAGGGTTGAAGGAGAAGTCCTGAAGCTGCAGACTTTTTGTCTTGTTCATAGAAGTGCTCTAGCACACAGAGAAGACAGTTATTCATATCACACCCTAAAAAGCACGATATAGGCTTTTTAAATAGCTCAGAATACAAACTGTGCTTCACTTTGGACTGATGATACATAAGTTGTTGGTGTATTTCTGTTATCACATGACTTCAGCACTCAGACTGTGGCTGTATGATATCTCAGTTATCACAGAAGGTAGTTTTTTTAATCACCAGGTGAGAGACAAATGATGGGCAGAGTTTTATTTTGAAAGGTTGATGCTTCTGCACTTGATGAAAGCACTTCTCCTGTAGAGCTGTTGTGAGAGGCGAAACTGTTTCTTATCCCATTTTCAAGGTGAAGATGTTAATGCAGGGAGAAGCGCTTCTCTGTGGATAGGTGCCCTCCTCATACTTCCCTGTCTTTCAAGCACTGCCCTTGTGAACCAGTTTATGTGGATTAACAGGGGCTGAGACTTGACTCATTCTGCGCTAAAGGCCTGAGTGAACTTCTGCTCCAGTAGGTAAAGAAAGACGGTTCACCTTCAGGCCCTACAAGGGATTATAAGCATCCACTGAATCTGTGCCCTTTTCAGAAGCCAGCAGGAGGCTGTCAGACGAGTTAAAGCGGACAGCAGGAGACGCTCTTGTTCCAAATGACTAGTCTGGGGCCTCCAGCCAGTGGAGAGAGGCAAAAGACGACCAAACAAGAAGTTATTTTCTATTCCAGTCAGGTTTCGTTGTTGCTCTCTTTTCTTCTCTCCATGTGGATTCTTTCCTTCCTGATGTTGACGGTTGCTTTGGAACATTATTGATCGGCACTCGGCAGGAGCATGTCAGCTAGATTAAATCACCTGAGCCCTGCTTTGTCTCTCAGCGTCCATTTGAGACATTCAGACAGGTGTGCATTACTGATCTTTTTTTTTATTCAGATGCTGAAGCTGTTTGAAGAAAACATGGCAGCTCGGCTAAACGTTGGCGACACTGCTGTGAGAGCTGAGGAGCATTTCGGCACTTCTCCATATTGGTCACCAAATCAGAAGATTGAAACCGCACACTGGCCCAAGTCAAGACTGATTTTTCTGATCTGCATGAAGCCAAGCACCCCAGATACAGCTCAACCACTCAGCACTGTGCGGTGCTGTCCCCTTTTTCCTTTCACAGGAGGTTAAAACATGGAGCCCCCTGACAGCAGGCCTTTATTTTAGTCCAGATTCTCCATCATAGTTCAGCAAGGTAATTAGAGAAGGTTAAAGCCAAGCCATGCCACTTTTGTCTGTTTATTATTGGATAGACTGATTATGGAGTGTCCCACAGCAGCAGTCCATTATGTCAACTGGCATACATGTCTGTGCGCTCTTTCAGCAGCACATCATTTTGCATACTTGTCCAATCTGGAGGAGCCAGTTCATCCATCTCTATGCGCTGTCCAAGGACGTCCCCCTCCATGTTGTTGTGCTTGGGACAGCAATCACTCAACAGAGGCCATGGATTGATTAGACAGTGGAGAGCTCATTGATCTTTAGTCAGTTCATCTCATATCAGCTGCTGTTTGACAAGAGGGGGAAACTTGCAGCATGGAAATCAATCATAAAGGTCATGGGTCATTTAGTAAACAGGACTTAAATTAGGTAATTATGTTACTGTAAAGGATGGGGTGTGGACCCAAGTGCTGCACTCAAAAAATCCACATTTTGTTGGAGGAGAAAATTACCAACCTAGCATAGTTAGCAGCACACATGTTGCTTGGTAGTCAGACATAGCTGTTGTTGTTGTTGTTGTTGTTGTTGTTGTTGTTGTTCCCAGGTGCGCGCGCTACCTCATCTGAAAGAGTACTGCGTATGCTACGTGCATTACCGTTTTCCCTGACAATGGCAATTCCTCTTTACATGGAGACAAAAACATTTTCAAAACATTTCACTCTGGACCCTGGTTTCAAAGGTTTGCAGATTCAGGCACTCCAGGCACCATTGTCGTGTAAATGGAAGGCGCAAACGCAATAAAAACTCTCTGTCTTTGTCCATTTTCGTTTTTGTGTAAATGGGCCCTAAGGTTGCAGCAGAGACAGGAATTATCAAAGGAAATTCACAAGACAGTCCTGGTTCCAGGCTCAAAGCCCTGTCTCCTGCTACAGTCCGCAGATGGAGCGCAGGTCTGTCACAGGACATGCAGATTTTGTGATCCATTTAACAGCAGGTCCACAGCCAAATGAACACCTCTGAGACAAAGCTGGACTTGAAAAGATAAACAATGGGTAAAGGTTCAAGATGCCAGGATACGGTCTAAGAAACTCACTCCAAAGCTGCTTTACGGGGAAAAACAAGCAGCCGAGAAGAGATGCAGACAGAGACCAGGGGGAAAGAAGCAGGAATCATGGTCAGGAATAAAAGGTTGGCGTGTTTTCCAGAATTATAAAAAACCTGAGGGTGGCAGGCAGGGTAGGCAACAGAGAATCTCTCCAAGGATGAGTGTGGGAGAGTCTTGCAAGAATGACAAAGAACAATCTGGAAATGAATGGGTGAACAGGAGAGGTTATTCTTGTGCACACGGCTGAGCTGAGTTGGCTGATAAGGTGGGTATGGCAGGCAGGCAGAGTGAGGGACAGTACAGGTGTGTTTTCACCAAGCAGTCCGGTCCAGCTTGACTTGGTGCGATACAATATTACAAGTGTTTCCACTGTCACACTTAAGAAAAAGTACTCAAAACACTGATCCATGCCATCCCACTTCTTTGGTTTCCTTCTGTCGATGTTCTAGCTGTTAGCACATCAAGCTGACCCCAATGGATCCAAGTAAGTGACCATATTACTGTTTTTGCTGCAAAGAATGCCCACATGAAACATACTCCATGGAGGACTTCCTTGCAATCGTTGGAGATGAGGAAGTGCAGGGCGAGTTGGTCATGGCTGGTATGATCCTTATCTTCTGGCTCTCCACAGGTGAGGGCACAGCTGGCAGCGGAAACAGAAGGGAGGTTAGGACCAAACTGTACCAGACGTAGATGTATCAGCAAGACGTAAAAAAAAATGGATGTTGGACTTATTTATAAAAAATCAGCAGTGTACATTGGACCAGTCTGTCTTGTGAATTGTTTCCCACAATGCATTTTGTCTAACAGATCATGTTAAGCACTGGGTAGGGACAACACACAGCTTTGTTTTCATATTCATAATGGATTAAATTGATTAAAATAATTTAGAATATTATTTAATCCAGGGTGAAAAGGTGCTCTGCCAAGGTAAGTGGCACAAAAGCACCTTAAACATAAGTTCCCACCACTCAGAAAACCAAGGGAAGAACAATCAGCAAAGCTGGCCCAGCAGAGAGTGGTCCAGGAATGAGTCCATAAACATGGAGATAAGTTTTCATTTAGCCCAACCAGTTCCCAGGGCCAAAAGTGTATATGATTTTAGAGTAGCTTTTTAGGTAAATACCTGAAATAAAGTCTATGGTGAACCAATGCACACAAGGTTTGAAAATTTCATTTTGCAACATAAAATGTATCTAAAATTGCCTTGCTTTCAAATTTAAATGCAAAATTGAAAATTGAAAAATTGTGTTATTACCTCCATCAAGGAGGTTGTGTTTTTGCTGGCATATGTTTGTTTGTTTGTAGATGTCACTGTCACTGTTGTGTGACCCCCCCAAAACTTACAAAATCCTTGAAAATATGACACAGCCGCTGGGTAGAACTTAACTTTTGGGGCAGGAAAGGCTTTGCATGGATTGATAAAGAGCCTATCAAGGGCCCATTTATGGGGACTTTCAGGGGCCCAGCCATGCCTGACTAGAAGTAAACACTTTTTACAAGATAAACTAGCAAAAAGTGCTTTTTCATTGAATAGTTATATTTCTATTTTTACAATAAAAGCAAATATTTAAGATCTTTCAGAGCTGAGAGTAAAAAAAAAAATGTTGTATCTAAAAACAGCAGTGATAAAAAGAGAATGACAGCCGCCATGCGAGAACCCACCCAATCTGACTGACCACCATTGTGTTTGACTGATGTATTGGTGAGAGCTGCTGCTTGGGATGCTGCGTGGGTGCATGCAGCAGCAAACACAGAGGAATATTGATGATCAGCCGCGCACCCTTTAAATGAAGCATGTAGAGTAGAGAATGAGGCCCATCCTGCCTGTTCATGGTTTGAATAGGAGGAAACATCAAATTTGATGCGGCTGCTGAATAACATTGAACACTTCTTTATGTGACAACGCTGGCTGTAGAAACAAGCCATGCAGCAAAAACAGAGCCGGATCCAGGTCTATATGATGATTCAGGTGCTGCAAGCTGGTGTGAAAATATATCAGAGTTGAAGCGTAAGAATGGAGACGGATGCACTTGTTGAAGCATTAGCATATTGATGAAAAACTCCATTGAATAGGGGCATAGACTTACAGTGAGGAGTTGTGCTCGTGCTCAGGGGAGCTCACAGCAGTTCGGGTAAGTCTGAGAGAGTATTTGGAGGGATGTAGGTTAAAAAAACTAATCCAGAAAATTCCCCAGTAAAATTAAGCTCCATGGTAAAAAGCTAAATGACACGCTCTGCTGTAATCATCCACAGCTCACAGATCTTTGTGCTTCAGTGAATCAGGTGAACACATCAAATCATCACCTTGATTTTCAGCCTTGATTATGTGTTTGATCACATGTTGATGAATGATGACTGTTGAGTGATAGGGTTTGATTGTAGATCTAAAAGATGGCACATCTTTAATGGCCTAGTAAGAGAACCTTTAAAAAATAACAGCTCATGTTTGTGCTTATGATCATAAATATGATGTATGGATGTAATAATGGGATGCCCTTCTGAGGATAAAAAAACCCCCACAAGTGCAGAGTTAATGCAGTCTGGATGGAGTCAAGTCTCCCAAAAAAATAACTCTATTCGAACCTGTGTCGGTCAGGGCCATTCTGTGTGGTTTACATGTTCCCCCGTGCATGCGTGGGTTCCCTCCGGGCACACCAGCTTCCTCCCACAGACTAAAAACAGAGTCGTCATGTAGATTAGTGATTCCAATTTGTCCTTAGGTATGAGTGTGAGTCTGAATGGTTGTCTCTCTATGTGGCCCTGTGATTGTCTGGCATCTGCTTCAGGGTGTACCTGCCTCTGGCCCAATGTCAGCTGGGACAGGCTCCAGCCCCCCTGCGACCCCGAAAGGTGTAAGCAGTAAAGATAATGGAGGATGGATAAATCATAAGTAGGTGTCACTGCAGCATCTTTAACCCTAACTTGTTCACTTTGAACTCTGACCCAAGAATTAACCCTTCTGGTGTCAATCGTCCCACACATGTACCAAAAAATGTTATAGGGCTCTGGCAGGAAGTCTTCAGTCTGTTCATGACCTTTGGATTTGACAACTTGTTTACTTTTTTTTTTTAACCTCATTCTTTGAGAGTTACCATCCATAATTGTCCACTGTGGAGTGCATAAAAACATGTGTATGCCATTTTTGAGAATTAGTGCTTACATAAGACATTTATGTATGCTTTCTTAATGCAGTATCCACACACACACATCTGCATGTGCAACCATGTGCTACGGGCATTGTGCAATATTACTTTCTATCCACCACTTTATAATCTTGGGCAGTAGGGTAATGTGCAACGAAACATGCACTTTATAGTTCTGTACAGTTATGGGCAATGTGCAATAATATGAGGACCATAGCTCCCAGGCGACCGGGCTTGACCGGGCCTTTTCTGTCTGTGCCCCACCCTTTGGAACAACCTCCCCAAGGAGATCAGATTAGAGACCTCTTTGTCCTCTTTTAAATCTCTTTTAAAAACACATTTTTATCAATGTGCTTGTACAAGAGATGTCACCTGAGTGTGCTTTTAATCCTCCAACACTGCTGTTATTTCTAGTCTTAGACAGTTTCACAGGCAGCATCTTTTACTTTCATTTTTTATCTTTTCATTTTTTTAAACTTTTTATCCTCTTTTGGTTTTATTTACTCTCATTTTATCTCCTATTTCCTTTTATCATTTGGTAGTTTTAGCCTTTTTAATTTCTTTCTTCCTTCTTATCTTAGGTGTTATTAATCCTTTATTTGTTTTGCTCTCTGTTTCTGTCATTTCTGGCTCTTACGTGCTTTTCCACTATTCTGTTTTAAGTCTTACTCTTTCTGTCATTGTATTCCTTACATTTCTCTTTTAATTTTCTTTTATTCTCATGTTATCTTTGAATTGTGTCTGTAAAGTACTTTGTAACCCTGTTTTGAAAGGTACTATAAATTAAGTTTATTATTATTATTTGGCACTTTAATCAGAATTCCAACACTTTATAATCCAGTGTGTATAATTCCCATGGTCCCCCGACTCCTGGCCCATCATATTTTGGACTGTATGTTGTTTATGTTGTCTATAGTTTATGTATGTTGCTTGTCTTTTAATATGCTCTGTTGGTTTTATTCCTGGTATTGATGTTTGTTTTTTAATGTTGACACAAACCTGCTAATGAGACTGGGGATGGAAAGTAGCCACTTGGCTATAATCCCATGTATTTATATGTAAATGTTCATTAATGCATACAATCCTATTTAAAAATAAATAAAAAAATAAATCTCAATCTCACCTGTAATGGTCTCTGTTGGAAAAGAGACAATATTGCATGGAATCTGAACATGATGAAAGTGTGTGCCAAAGTTGTCTTCAGACTTCTGATAAAAAGGAAAAACCTTTTAGAACAAACTGAAGGAAACCTGACTTTTTTTTGGAAGTGATTTCATGAGATGAAACTTGGATCTGCCAGTATGATCCTAAAACAAAATGGCTGTCAATGCATGAAAAACACCAGCATTACCACAGATGAAGAAAGCACGACGAAGCAAGTCCAAATCCAGGTCCAAGTTGATCGTTTTCTTTGACATTAAGGGGATGATTTTGGAGGAGTGGGCTCCAAAAAGGGGTCAACAGTGAATCAACACTCTATAATGAACATGTTCTAGACAAACTATAAGGAAAAAGAGACCACAGCTGTGGAGAAAAGGGTTAATTCTTTACAAGACTATGCACCAGCTCACACTGCGCTCTTGGTAAAGCAGTTTCTGTCCCACAAGTAATTCACAGTGCTTGATCACCCTCCCTATTCACCTGATCTATTACTGTGTGACTTTTTCTTCTTTCCTAAAATCAAATCTGCGCTCAGAGGAACACGGTCAGAGGAATTACTTGTGGTTTTCTTGTGTTTGGAGTCTGTTAGAAGCAGGGTTGGGGCTGCCATGGTGGCCCCCCTAAAAACTGATTGGGTCCCCATTGGGTTCGATCATTGTGTGAAGTCTTCCAGCAAATTTGTATCAGTAAAAGAAACCAAGACAAAACCAAGAAGTTACTGAGTATAAAAATTAGGACATTGTATATGACACTATTTCAGGTTTTATTTTGAAATGGATGCACAGGAAGTGATTCTAAGTACCATTACATAACTCTTAAATTCAGGACTCCCAATGCATTTAGTGTAGCTGCAGCAACAGCACAGCCAAATGTTGATGCCCCCCTTAATTAAACCAATATTACCCCTTGTGTCCCCCCATTTAAAAAAGAACAACAGAGGTTTTAAAGCAAGTGGAGCATTGATCAAAAGGGGAGGTGACTGAAGGAGAAAGACACTGAAAAATGATTGTGTTCAATAAAACTGTATCACAGCATCAGGTTTGTCTTTTAGTCGTACATGTTTTCTGATCCCTGCAGAAGGATAAAGCTTCATTTCATCTCTCAGCACTGTTGCTTTGTGAGGGCAAACATGGCTCCCCTCATCAGAGCCTGACATGAACTGCCCTCTGAGAGCCTCCCGTGTGACTGACACCTTTCCTCTGTTTTCCTTTGCAGCTCCAATTAGCCCGGCGACAGGTGCACGCAGAGGAAGAGACAATCAATTACCTCCCTTTCTCCTCTGTGTCTTCATCACACTCTTCCCGCGCCTCCTCCTTTCTATTACTCTAACTCCTTAATCGCTTCTTCTTTTGCTTTTTGCCCTTTTTCCCATTCATGTCTTGTGTGCCACTTATTCTGAAACACATCCTCTCTCTTCTCATTCCTTCCTGCTCACACTGCTTTGACTGCAGTGTGCCTTTGCTTAGAGTGACGGAGAAAAGAGGAGAGAGTGTCATTCAGGCTGTGAGGAATCCTTCTGCTTTCACACTCAAAAGCAGACATTATATCTTAAAAGATTTATGTCAAATACAACTCGATGTGACCCCCCTGGAGCAAATCAGAATAGATGTTGCACAGTCATAACCTTTTTATTTAAATTAGCTGGCAGGCTAAATAGATCTCATTTATAATCTTACTCATTTATTGGACAGTCTGGAGTCAAACATTTCTAGAAAAACTAATAATCCTCTCAGTTATTTAAAACACTGATGTCACTGCAGGTTTCAGGGTGGGTCTGATTAACCTGGTGTTTGATGGTGCAACACTGACACCTGCTGGTAGATATCACTGCCTTCTCTAGTGCCTCTAGTGATTCACGATTTTCTTTAAATCAAGCTTCAGTGCAATATTCACTATGTTTACAGTATAGACAACAGTAAGAAAATCAATGATGAAAACCACACAGCACACTATTCATCATCTGATATTGATGATGAATAATCTGTTATCATTATTTAAGGGATACTCATCTGTTCAAACTCTCCCACTTCCTCTGATCTTTTGCACTGTCTTATATATTATTGTATTATATTGTTTGTTTTTATACCTGTTTTATGCACTTTTTGTATGGTGACCTTGAGTGTCATGAGGGTTCCCTTAAATAACATGTATTATTATTATAATTATTAGTATTACTTGTACTCCTGAACAGAGTCTTTGTATAGTTGACCTGCTTACCAGCACTTCCGTAAATGCAAATTGCCTGCAAATGTGTAAAATATTATGTGTAAAATAGTTGACACAACAGATCCTGGGTCAGTCAGAAGGGCTGCAAAAAATTGCAGCTTTGACGATCCCAAAATTGCCTTGTCTGAAATTGCGATTTCGATCCGAAAACGATAAATTGTTCAGCCTTACTCCCCCCTTTTCAATATTGTGTGCTCAATAATGTCCCCCTCCCACACAGCCACATACAAATGAAAAAAAGCTTCACCAAAAGGTCTTAAATGGAAGTAGGCAACCAAGAACACCAAGAAGGCCATATTAAAATCATCCACTTCTCCAGAGGGGCAATTTATCACAGTTTGAAGGGCACTGAACAAACATTTATAACCGACTTAACAATTTTATGTGTATAAAACTCAAATGCAATCATCTTAAGGAATGAATCAAATGGGCTAAACAATGAATTCAACCTACATAAAAAATGCCAGTAACCGAGTATATAATGGTGATCAAAGTGATTTTTGCGTACATTTTCATTTGTTTTAACAAGTACATTAAAAAGGAGTTCAACAGAAATAACTAGAAAGCACTCGAAGAACCTCTGCCAAGGTAGCTCATATATTGCTGTAACAAAAGATGCCAGTAACCGAGTATATAAAGGTGATTATAGTAAATTTTACGTATATTTTTATTTCTGTTTTGACGAATATATAAAATAAAGAGTTTCACAGAAACAGCTACAGCCACGTAAGTTATTGCTGCTTTTAATGTAACTACGGCACATTTTCCTTATGAACTTTACAGATGCACAATATCATCAGAATATATCAGTAATGGTAGCTAATGGCTTACCAAGTTAAATATCTGTATCTGCAGATATGAAAATTTCTGATAATCAGCCTTACATATCAGCTGAAACATTGGCAGAATGTATGAATGTTACACAATGCTTCACCGTATATTCACTAAACTATGTTAAAAAAAAGTAGTATTGCTTTTAGAAAACAACATTTTTATATGGTTCAGATCTGTTTGTAACACAAATAAGCTGTCACGGTGTGAGAACAGGTCAGTTTTAGTTATGTGGAGACTTTATTTTTATCCAAGGAATATCTGCGTCAGTACCTCTATTGAAAATGAGTTCACAAATATCAGCATAATATAAAGCATATATTGGCAAAAATCTAATGTTGTGTATCCCTAATGGAGATACATGCTTTTGATATTTAAAACTGACTGATTGGCTGCATTAAGGGGGTTTGAAGACCCCATGTGGCCCCCAGGGCACCAGCTGCTGGGCCCCTGGTCTAAAATGTGACAGTTGCTTTATATTATCTAAGTGTCCTGAAGTGCTGGATTAAGTATGGTTCAAATCAGCTGTGTACAATTTCATCAATGGACTCAAGGCCAGTTTTTAAATGTCAGCTTTATGTAACCGTGGCTGATTCACGTCTATAAGGCAGGAGACTGTCACTTCCTTTAAGTGCAAAAGAAATTCTTTCTCTTCAACAACGTTTACTGAACAGGAGTCATATTACCACACCCCTCCTCATCCCCAGATAAACTCATCTTGTTATGAACAAAGTTTAGTTAAAGCAAATTTTAAATAATAAATTCAATTGAATGTTTATCCTGGAAAAACAAACAAAACCGTATAATACTAAATCAAAGAATCCTTACCTTTAATATGACAGGACACAGATGGAGCAAAATCTAAAACACTTGTTAAGACACCAAAGAATGACTTTCGACATATTCAGAGTCCTTTGACAAATAATTTACTTAACAAAGGTGAAAATGTTGTTGTTTTTTTCAGTTTGGGAGAATTTTGCAGAATACTTTATGAAATTTTCTCCTCTTGGGTCTTTAAGGATTGTTTCCCAAAAAATATTCCCAATAAGACTTCACAAAGTTCACAGAGATTCTCATTTTGAATTTTTAGGAATGTTTATGGACATTTAAGTCTTAATAAATGTCATTTTGCAGTGTCCTTTCAGATATCCTCTAGTACACCATTCGAGAAGTGAAATGCTTTAAAGAGTCTTACTGTAGTGTCTAGTTGACCTAAGTGTAGTTGTTTTCGTGTAGTTTGGCCCCAAACAGTGAGGAAATCATGAGGCTTTTAGTGGTACCATGTACTGATGTGTATCACCTGGTGTCTGTACCCGGGTATTTCCCCTCAGGGGCAGAGCTGGCCACTTATTTTACTGTTAATTATACTTACCAGTGCCATGAGCAGGAAGTAACCACACTGTAAAAAACTATCCCTTCACTACCAGTGTTGAAGCCTGAGAATAATGTTCAAAACCATATCAATAGCCCATCATATTATACTATTTATATGGTATTAAGTATACCCATATGAAAGTTTGTAAATGTTGTTTTGGTCGATTATTTCTCACCTTTAATAACACCAGTTGGTTTTGTGTTGTATATTGCTGGAAAGCCTGATTAGTCAACTTTACAACGAGGTACAGCTTGTAAGGATTGTGCATTAATGGAATGAACAACACGGCTAAACATGTGAGTAGCCAGGGTTCCCACTCTTTTCTAGAAATGATATTCCAGGACTTTCCCAGGAGGTGTCTGTCACTCAAAAGAGGAGACAGAGAGAGGAGATAAAAAAAAAAAACCTCTCATTCGATATACAATACAGCAACACTCTTGAACTCAAAGTTGCTAGTTTTGGGCTATGTTTGGGGAAAATGAGTCCTTACTGGGGTCTGAAAAGTTGCTAAACTAGCAACAAAGTCATATGGAAACACTGGGTAGTGGGACTGCTCTGAGGGAACATGCAAATTTGACTGGAAACTGCAGCTGAATTTTAACAGCTGAGAACAGACATATTTTTTAAACCGTCTGAGTTCACTAACAAGGAAGAGAGAGGCAGAGGGAGGATAAATCATTTTCCAGGACAATTAAAGCTTTTCCAGGACATTCAACTTTTGAAAAACTGGTCAATCATTTTCCAGGTTTTCCAGGACACGTGGGAACCCTGGTAGGCCCCACAAGTATGAGCCAAAATCCACTGCGAATGGAAGCTGGTGTTCCTGCACGCAGGTTGGCAACATGTCTGGTGTCAGCCCTGGAACCGTTTACACACCTAAGCGCGTTACACACATAAAGATTATCGGGCTGTTTTTGTCCTGACTTCCTGACCAAGGTCGGCAAACACCAGATTATTTTATGTCTTATAAGATTATCCTGTAAGACTATCCTGTGGTCTGAGGTGTGTTCAGAGTGAATTTGTCCAGATAATCGGCTCTGAAACAGGTCGGGCCAACAATCGTAAATTTTAAACTTGTTCAATATTTACGACCAAAAATCTTCATGTGTGAGGGGAAAGCTGACAAGTCCTGAGTCATGACTCCGTGAATGTAGCCAATCAAGAAGTGAGCTGACTGAGGAAAAAGGAAGCATGCGTAAAAAAAAAGCATGGCCGACCTGAAACATAAAGTTGGGTGAACCTCAGAAATGGAAGACCAGCTCACGTGTTCAAGGAGCAGGATTTTTTCCACAGTCTTTTCTTTTTTTAGTTCTGGATCTTCACATAAAAAATAGTCCCAAGACCACCATCATTCCCCCTTCTCGTATGTCCTCTTCCATGTTGCGTGTTTTGTTTTGCCGTTGTTGCTATGTTTCTTCTTCTTCGTTTTTGTTAGATCACGTTTAATAAGATTTCTGTCTTGGAGGACTAGATTCCAGATCGGTGGTGGTGACAGAATGGTTTTGTGTGTGGTGCTGTGTTGAGATTATTGGAGCACACCACACACAGTCCGATCAAAACTGTTTAATGCCTGATTTTTTATCTTCAAGTGTGGGGTCTCAAGCTGCGTTTCCATTAGCCTTGGAAGTGCGCAAAATCTAATAGCGCAATAACAAACTGATAATGTAAACACCTGAATTTCAAAAAAACACTCAAATATTGCCAAAAAGTTTTTTACGCTTTCATGAGGAGGTTTTTCAGACGTTTCCATATTGAAATATCGCAAAAGCGCAATGGAAACACTTTTCGCAATTACATGTCACAGGACGCAACGTACCTGGTCACATGACCACTTCTCTGAGAAAACATGGTGCGATACGTGTGGACAGAAGAGAAGACCGAGACTTTTCTTGGCATTATACTTGAGAAAAACATAACTGCCATACTACACCGCAAACAACAAAGGAATGCAGAGCGTTATAAAGAGGTTTTGGGTGTCCAACTTCCTGCAATGAAATCTTACGGGATGGGATTTCACGAGAGTTACGAGACTCCTGCCCAAAACAACCTTCAATGGAAACAAGTTCAAACTGCAATTATGCTTTGTTGAAATTCTAGAAATATTGCTTTTATTTTGCGAAAAACTGTAATGGAAACACAGCTAGAGACAAATAAAAAATCTCTTTAGATTTAGAAAATAGCTCCATGTGGACCCTGCTTTAGGACCAAGTTCTGTGAGACAGGTGAAGTCGAAGACAGACCAGGAAGTGGACATCCAAGGAGGACAACACCCCAGGAAGACCGGTTCCTTGTCCTTGCTTCACTGAGGAACTGTAGGCTTTTCCAGGGGATTCTGGCACATTTTTTCGGCACTGTTCAGCTGTGATGTTCTTTTAATTTGTAAAAGTGACTAATCAAACACCAACTGGTATTACTGAAGAGGAGAAAAAAACGACCAAAATAATGTTTACAGACATTTTCTAAGGAGTACAGCTCAAAATCATCAGACAAAACTTACACTTTTTTTTGTTTTTGAATGTGTCATGGCACCATTTATTTATTAAAGTTATGCATAACCTTCCAACTTGATCATTGTACAGTATATGTTGAACTTCATTACATTATTAGAATATCAGGCAGTCAGATCAGCGTTGCCAACGGCTGCGGAGAGAAGCAGCATTTCTGTCAGGAGCTGATAGGGAGAGAGCACGGCTGCTCCTGCGAAGGAGGGCGAGACACCCAAAGGAAAACGGGGAGGTGTGACGTAAAGAGAGGGAGGAGATAAATAAGCTGAAGACAGAGGGGCTGTGAGGGACAGGAGAAGGACGACACCTATAAGTGTTTCAAGGGAAAAGGAAAGAAGTCGCAGATTAAACACAAAGGAAGAAAGGAGCTGACGGATGAAGAGGAGGAAGAAGAAGGAGGAGGAGGAGGCAGCACAGAAATGCAACAGGACCAGATCAGAGCCTTTGGACTCTTCATTCTAGTTTACACCATACCTAGAATTCTCCTGAAATCCTAGACTTCCACACAATTTCAGTTTTTTTAACACAATGGGATCTATTCATCACCAGTGCAACTCTGGCCTCTATCAGTCGGAGTATATTCCCACTATTACATCTGGGGATGCTGGGCTAGTGTTAGCTAGTGTGCTATCAACACTCACACTAACCCTGGATGACTGAAGCAGGTAAAGCAGTCAAAAAGGTTAACACCATGGCCAAAAGCATGCAAGCAATGTGGGAAACACTTTAAAAAAAAAAAAAAGAAAAGAAAGAAAATAAATACATCTTGGGATAAAAAAAAAAAATCTTAATACGTTATCTTAAAATTTTCCTTTTCTTGTTTCGTGTTTCATATATATATATATTCTAAACACACATCTTTGTACATTTTGGTATAAGTTCTCTTTCTTACAGGGGAAAATGGGTGTTAGATGCTTGAGGGTAGAGGGGTGAGGTTTCGGGGGCAATCCCACATCCCTGATTGCCTTGTGCTGAAGGGCGAGGGGGTGGCATCGCAGAGATGACTCCTCCCTTCAAACGTTTCTGCTTAAGTCTCTCATTCTCTGTGGCGACCGTGAGACAACTGCGATAGGAGGAAAGGAGGGGCTCAGCAGTGAGAGGACAAGCTTACAGGACGTCCCGAATAGTCCAGGACACGTGAAGTAAGGACAGACTGCGGGTCGGTGCTTCCTCTTTGGGACCGGAGCCGGATGTTGAGGCACGGACTTCCACTATCTTTTATCTGGGAAAAATATAAAAATTACAGGATGAAATATTAGAACACACACGAGGAAGTGGTTTACTGATAAAAAATGAGCAATTCATGAATTATAATACCTTTATTTCCATCTGTGTCTGCTGCCGCCCTCTCTGGCCTTTGGCGTATTAGATTATTGTACTTGGCCTCCACCTCCTACAAGACAAAACCCAGAATTTACTGTGATATGACAATAATTACAATAACAACAATAATAATAATAATATATTTCAGCTGTAACACACTTAATATTTGAAACAAATCTGAAAGTGCTACAGTTATAAAATCAGAGCATTATAACATAGTGAAAAAATAGCACTAGAAATAAGAAAATAATGAAAAGCACTCATTCAAAACTCACTATTAAATCATTAAAAAGCAAGTTAATTCATACAGGTGACAGTAAAATTAGGGATATACTTTCTCAAAAAGAACTGTCTTCAAATATCTTTTAAACAGACAACAACTGACTAATAAGTAAAAAAAACATTTTCATAAGTTTGTGTGTTTTGAGCAGGGGCGCCACTAGAAATTTTGGGCCCAATGAAAAGACATCAATGTGGGCCCCACCAGCACAGCCCAAATCAACCCAGCACTGAAATATAATACACTGTATTTTTAAATAACAATAATTTTTAATAAAAAGGCTACTTTAAAGGGCACAAATAGTCAGGGTTATGCGGCCCCTTGTACTGGGGCTGTCTTTGAAACCAGTGGACCAGGTCCAGTCTGGCCCCTTTTACTGTCGCCGTTCCTCACCCTCCATGTGAGGGCGTGATTGGCTTTCTTCGGTGCTCTTCACACACATCAGGACTTCCAATTTCATTATATTAATTAACTAATTATCATTTAGATTAATGGAAGACTACAAATCCCTTGTGCTTAGTTACTGTCGTGGTATCAAGTATTATGTGTTAATGTAAATTGTAAGAAGATCTAATTGAAATGTCTCAAATCTGTGTAGCAGCCAGGCAGGCAGGTGTGTGTGTGTGTGGGGGGTTCAAATATCTTTGAGTATTAGCGTTGAGTACGCTTGAATTTGATTTTTGGGAAAAGTGACAGCCCTATGAGTAATTTATCAGGGCTCATTTTGTACCAATTAAACGTCCCAGAATAGGTCAAATGTGAAAAAAGAAACAATATAAAATGTGTTGCTATTTTCCCTGTTAATAATATAATATAAATCTTTATGCAGACACAGGTCCATATTAAAAAAACAAGACAGACATAAAACAGCCAGAAACGAAGTTAATAAAAAATAAACTGTAACGTGAACTCTTTCAGGCTTTGGGGACATTTTGAAGCATCTAAAAGGGTTTTCTTCCAAAGAAAAGCAATATGGAGGCTCCCTGAATGATGCCAATGTTTGTGATAAGAACAAAATAAAGATGAAGAACCCAGTGCTTTAACCACTGAGGAGTGAGAAAAATAGTAGCTGCTTGTGAGGATACGTTTTCAATGAGAAAAAAAATCTCTTACGGCACCCCTGTCTTTGAGATCAAAAACTGTGCACATACCTTCAGATAGTTGAGGTTGGTCTGAAGGTTTCTGAGGTGGGACAGAACCTGTCTGCTGAAAGAGGAGAGGCTGCCGGCCTGTGATGTTGAAGAAAACCTCAGGTTGATGCCAGAGTCTGTGGCACAGCCCTGCGAGGTGCGCAGCTGCTTCCCTGTGGTTGATGCCAGGATGTCATCATCCGTACTCGTCTCCCCTGAGCCACCGTAACCCTCCAGGACTAAATATCCTGCTGAGAGAATCACAAAGAGCAATTTAACACAGGAGCAGAGGGGAGACAGGATCAGGGAACAAGAGAGAGGTACTCCTCACAGTTTGTGAAAGCATTTTCACTCACAACACAATTACAGTATTTATGGATAACAACACCATTTTTTTTATTCCCATTTGATCACACTTTTCACAAATACTGTTTCATTTGATTGATAAGCTAAATCTTGAAGGCCTGGTACACAAAGATTTCTAAAATCTTATCCGATTTTGAGGCTGTATAACCTCAAGAAAGACATGAAGACAAACAATGACGTGACTTTAGTGTAAACAAACCACAGACTCTAAAAAGAATGGGTTGAAGCCATGTGACCTCAGTTGACTGATTATCAAAGGAGCCGCTGGATGTTGAACTCTTCAGCAATACTGTACATGTCATCACAACCAAACTTTACCTCAATCTAGTCATACAGGAAGAAGCCATCTGACCAATAGCATATCTGTGTTGACTTGTAGCTGTGTCAATATGTCCCTAATTTCCCAAGCCAGAAATCAACAATAAAATAAAAATGGATGAGGTATATAAAACATTATCTCCTGATAGGCCTGTGCTCAAAATATTGATACGGAAATATCGTCACTTACTCCTTGGGGATACGTGTATCGATACAGAATCGATACGGCCTCAATGTTTGACAGTTGTTGTCAATAAACTTTGGGTAATGTTAAAAATGGCACAGTTTAAAGTAGAAGCCATGCTACATGATGAAGCACATGTTCCAAATTCGAACTTAGGTCTACCATCTTTGAGGGCCTGAATTTAAGTTTTAAGTGGGAGAAATTTTTAAAACTCATCCTTGTTCTTATTCTTCTTGTAATAAAAAACAAAACGTTCAGAATTTTCGTGTATCGTGGCCTCAGTGTCAGGATATGCATCATTTTGTGAGGTTGCTGGAAACACCCAGCCCTATCTCCTGCAGAGTGAGAGCACATATCTGTGTTTTAGAAAAAGTATATTCATTTAGGCTGTAAGAACCTTTCATTTCACACAATCACAACACTTCCACGGTTCCAGCAGCCAGCCTAATGTAGATACTCAGGGAATCACAGCTTTTGGCTCTTCCACACGGTCCTTCTTTTTCAGTCCTAAAGTTAGGCACTTGAAGCAAACATGGTGGACAATGTCAGGATGGAATTGAAGCTAAATGCAGATAATGGGCAGCTCCCTATGATATCTTTGGGGTCAGCTTCTCTCCTTATCAGTTTACAATATGTAAGTTACAGTTTTTATTGTAGAGATGTTCATTTTTTGCCATAAATCATAAGTTGGTCGTCTGTTTCTAATGTCTGTCTGGCTTTATGCTTCACCTTTACGCTCGTTGCCATGGCTACATTTGCTTCCTGCTTCAGCCAGCTTGCTTCCTGATTGGCTTTGTGCCAGTCAAAATGAAAAAAACACGGAGAATTCGGTTGGCTGTCCTCGGTGCACTCCACACACATCAGGATCTCTGATTGTCAAAATTGAACATGTTCATTACTTTTAATTTCAAGTGGGGGCGTCCATGACCCTCTTTTTGGAGAGAATAAAATTGCCCTTAGCACACCTCACACCACGGGATAATCAGGTAAGATAATCTTGAGGACTTCCAAATAATCATGCCTTTGGTGACTTTGCTTGAAAGCAGGTAATCCAGCCAAAAATCAGGCCCACTTTCTTGTAGTGTAATTTCAAAACATATCTTAGCCGTTGTCCTTTAACCAAATGTTGTAAAAAGCATAAATCTGATTCTTTTAACCTGGCAAATATACAGAAAATAGTTGAGTGATGAAGAGTTTTCACTTTTGCCACAAGTGCCACCTAGTGGAGCCTTTCATGACATGACTTATTTGATTCATGTTGTGTCAAGAAAACTAAAAAACAAACTTTTAGACCAGTGTTAATTTTGTTGACATTATTTTTTTTATAGTTTTCATCACCACCCTTTTTCCCCTGATGAAAACTAGACATTAACTAATAAAAACAAGTGCACATGGACAAAAACTAAATAAACTTACATTTTCCTCAACAAATAAAAACTAGACTAAAATGTTTGACGGAGACTTAATCCAATCAGACCTAATTTGGTCATGTAGAGAGCAGGGACAAGTAAGGAATATATCCAATCACAGCTACTTTGGTTGTGTGGAAGGTTGGATGACTTAAGAGGAACATCCAATCACAACTGCCTTAGCTGTTTGTCACTGTTTGTTGTCAATTCTGGTATTGTGATTGAGATGCTCTGCCAGGTAGCCTAAATAAAGATGACTGCATTTCACACAAAAGTTAAATTTGTTTCTGTTAATTTATACATTCAAACTTTACTAGCATTCAGTGAAGGGTTATCAGACGTTTCATTTTATCCATCGACTAAAATGTTGTGAAATTTCATCAACTAAAACTAGACTAAAATGACTCAATGACTAAACTAAGACTAAAACTAAAACATATTTTAGGCAAAAGACTATAACTTCATTAAAAAGTGTTGAATTTGACACTGAGCTGAGCCAAATATCACTTAGCATCACACCTTGATGTGTGCAGAGGTGCGATGACCAGTTTAATGCTGCTACACGCCCCATGCACTGATGGCTTTATGGGCACTCAGGCTCACCATAATCTTCTGGAGAATCAAAGAAGCCTGTGTCTCCAGAGCCAAGGTCCTGAGTCCGGTCCTCTGTCTGGGGGCTGTTCTTATCTGAGCCGTTGTGAACCATCACCCGTGCACGACTATCTACAGGAGTCCTCAAAGAGGTGGTTCTGAGGAGACGGGCCCCGGTGGAGCGTTTGGTTTGCTCTGCTGCCTCCTGGGACATTAGCTGGGTCACCAACACCTGCTTTAAGGCTGCCACTGCAGGGAAGGGGTGAAAGAGAAAAGCTGGTTAACTGGCTGTGAAAAAGGGCCCTGCAGTTTTCATTGTTCCTTTTGCTTACATGTTTTTAGTGCTTCATCAGCTCTGGAGGGGAACATGTTAAACGAGTCTCCATCTTTTCCATCCTCAGCCACCTGATAAGAAAGCTCTGGATCCACAAAACCTTCCTCCTCCTCTTCCTTATCGCCCTCAAGTTGGTTACTTCCTGGTAGACAACTGGGCATCTCACTTCTAGACACTGGACAGCTCTCTTTATCTGAGGAAAACAAATTTTAAGAAGATTATTGATACAGCTGGGGATCATAAACTTAAGTGGGGTACACACATGAGGATTTTCTAAATCTGAGGAGACTTTTTATCTGTTAGAGAACTCACACATGAAGATAAAAAAATCAGGCACTGAACAGGTTTGATTATACTCTGTGTGGTGTGCTCCAATAATCTCAACACTGAACACCACACCTAACCATTCTGTCCCACAACCGATCTAGAATCTAGTCCTCCAAGACAGAAATCTCACGTGATCAAACATGATCTAACAAAAACGAAGAAGAAACATGGCAACAACAGGAAAACCCAACACGCAACATGGAAGAGGACATATGAGAAGAGGGAATGATGGTGGTCTTGGGATTATTTTTGATGGAAAATCCCAAACTGAATAAAGGAAAAGACTGTGGAAAAGATTCTGGAGACAGCATGAACATGTGAGCTAGTCCTCCGTTTCTCTACAGAACTTTATGTTTCAGGTCATAATTCACAAGGTCGTGACTCAGGAGTTGTTGGCTTTCCCCACACACACGAAGATGTTTGGTTGTAGATATTAAACAAGTTTAATATATTTTATTCTCTGTTAATCGATTTTCTTTCCATTTGCCTACTTTAGCAGATGTTATTACACATTTGGTGTTTGGCTATCTCATTTTAACATATTATTATTTATTTATTTTTTCTATAGTATTTTTTATCTAATCTATTATGATTTTTCATTGTCATTTTAGTCTTAGCTCCTGTGTTTCCCCATTTTTAATACAAGATGGCGTTTCCTCTGCCCTCTAATTCTTTTTTCGGTTAGAATCTTCTTAATTTCTTTGCGTGTGTGTGTGTGTAAGTGAGTGTGTGTGAGGTATGTGGATTGCAATGGTGGGTGGGGTCTTGTATTTTCACTGTATTCAATTTTCTACTTTTTATTTATTTAATTTCTTTTCTTTTTATGTAAAGCACTTTGTGCTACAAGACTTTGTATGAAAATTGCTATACAAAGTTTGACTGATTGATATTTACGATTGTCGGCCCTGACCCATTTCATAGCCGATAATCGGGAAAAATTCACTCTAAACACACCTCAGACCACAGGATAATCTTACAGGATAATCTTATAAAACATAAGATAATCTGGTGTTTGCTGTCCTTGGTCGGGGAGGGGGAAAGTCGGGACAAAAACAGCCTGATAATCTTTCTGTGTGTACCCTGCTTTAAACAGCATTGAACAAAAACTGAGGAGCAAGCGTCTGTGCTCACCTGTGGACTGGGTGCTGCCTGTAGATGTGCGGTCGGGGTCCCTGCTCAGCCTGGAAACACCTGCTGTGATGATCTCCACACCGTCTCTCTCCCCACTGTCACACAAGCAGAACCTCAAGTTACAAATAAACTCAAACCAAGAGGATACTCATGTTCGCCATGAAACATACTCAGTCTGAGGTAGTGGTATGACGTTGTGAGGTTTGACTTTCATGGCCTCGGCTCTCTGGGTGATCAGACGCTGCCACCTGGTGGGAAAAAAACAGATATTAGCTCATTTCGCAGATGGAGCAGTAAAACTTTAATCAGTCCATAAAGTTAACGGGTGTGTGGACTTACGTTCTCTGATCCGAGACTGTGGGAGCCATCAGCTCATAGATTTGAGCTCCATTCTCCGACATGGAGAGGACGAAGAACGACTTGTTGTCTGGAAGGAGAGTTCGGACATTCAAAATCAGACCCAAATTCATGACTGTTCAATTCCTGATAACTTACAATGAACCATCACTTTGTTAGATAAAGCAATTGATAGCTTTCAGTCACATGAACCAACCTGGCATGCCAGATGGACCATTCAAATACTTCACTAATCCATCATGGAAAGAGCCCATCGAAAGTGTTTGGGGAGGGCAGAAGCTTTCAGAAGCATATCCGGCAGGTGATTGGACGATAGTTCAGTTAATAAACATTTATTACTGGCCAATCAGATAACGCAGTAGGCAGGCGCTACTGTATTAGAGAAAGTGAGCCACGTCATAAAAAAAACTAAGGTCAAAACATGTCAGAGTCGTGTGAAAATATCCTTTCTATTGAGAGGTTTATAGTGTTCAAAATCTGATAAAACTGCTACTGAAGCTGTTAGCATCTATGCTAATCTCTATAAGTGCAGTCTCTTCCTGCTATAAAAAGCTCTGAAGCGGCCGTCTTGCTTCGGGCTGCTCACACTGTTGTAGGTTGGAGCTTCACAAGATGAATGTTCCTGATTACAGACATTAAATCAGGCTGATCCAGCTGCTGTGCAAGGTTACATATGAACAGCACCAGGGGAAGAGTTTAGCTACCATTTCCCACTAATCACTGAAGCACCACAGCCTTTAGAGCTTTTTCTTTTCCTGAAAAATTACTAATGTTTATATCCCATGATGCTGTAGCAAAGCAGAGTTATTAAAACTATATATTTAAGACATTTGCACCCTGGACACCACTAACAACTCTTAAAACTTTTACCAGAACTTTACTTTAGCGATGTTTCTGTACGGGTTCACAGGAGAATCCTTCACCTTAAATTGCCTCCAGAATGAAAGTCTCCAGAAGTTTAGACTAACATTTTTTAAAAGGTTGGACCAGTAGTGCCAACAACACAAGGCACTTTTGCCCTCATCAAAGGGTAAGCACCCAGTGAAGAGACCCCTCACCCCACTAGTGTCTACATACATTTCTGAGGAGGTACATAATTAACTGCATGGCCCTTTGTTCCTACGGTATTACCACCTTCAACTGACCCAGACTCTGTACATGCAAGCTCCAGGTAGTGCAGGGGCGAACAACTTTGATTACCAAGAGGGCTGCACATACATTTTTTTTCAGTGCCTGAGGGACAAACTGTTACATATCTCAATGAGGAAACAAATATATTAATAATAAAAAAAACTAATATAAAGCTTCAAAAAACGATTTTACCAAAAAATACATATATTAACTCAAACACAATTAAAAATTCACAATTTAATGAACATGACACATAGATAAAGCCAATTTAAGTTTCTTTTTCATGCATTGAAAGAATGAATGTTAACTAGTTTTTAAAGCACAAATACATAACCTTTACCACCGTTTCTAAATATAGTTTTTACTAATACTATGTATTATATATATTGTAGTGCCTCATAAAACATATTTGGATCATAGCAAAGTAAGTTTTTTAATGACTTGTAAAAAAGCATGTACCAGCAATCTAGGGTTAGTAGAAATATTTTATCACCTATCCTAATTAGATTAGAAGAACTTTATTAATCCTTTTGGGAAACTCCCTCAGGGAAATTAAGATTCCAACAGCAGTTTGAAATGTGGATAAAAAGATAAATAAAAAAGATAGATATAAACAAAATAAATGAATAAATATAAAATCATTCAAATCACTAAATCATCATCATCATAATTAGTGCATTATGTCGTCCTGGTTACTCATAATGAATCATATTTAGCAGTTGTTGTGTTTTCTTCATATTTCCAATTTGGTCTTTTTTTTTGGAAACGATTGGTGGGCCACATGAGTGAGGTGAAGGGCTGCATGTGGCCCCTGAGGCACCAGTTGCCCACCCCTGAGGTAGTGGCAATGCCAATGCTATCTACTCTACCAGCAGGCCTCTTACCAGCCCTCCAACTCCACCGCACAGACTGATGAGCAGCAAGAGCCAGAGCATCACTGGGGTCATCAGGTGGGGACCTCAAAGAGGCTGGTCAGTGAACTCTGGCATCCCAGAGCCGTCCCTCTACATGCTAACTCTCACCGCCCACCATGTTGGTCCTAAATACTACTTTATCTCACCTACACAACCACACGGCTGAGCCAAAACAGCATGTCACTTTCGACAAGTACAAACACTTCATCATCAGTGTGTTGCACTTTAAGAAACAGTCTTCTGCATTTCTTGGTTGTAAAAAGCTGCAATTTGAATCCTCGTCTATCAGCTTAAACCAGTTAGGCCATTCTTACTTGACCCTTTGATATCAACACAATTTTGCTCCAGAGTTCTGCTCACTTGATATTAGAGCTGGGCAATATAGCCCAAAAACAAAATCCACAACACTCGATTTATGATTTAAATAGATTATTTTCCCTCTCAAAAAAAAAACAAAAAAAAAAAAAAACTCCAAGTGACACAAAAATTCCATTAATCAAGTTTTGCCTTTATGTTGTCAAAATGTATTCCCAAACCAAACAGAATTTCTCTCTTAAAGTTAAAGTGCATGTCATAAAATGTTGATTATGTTGTTCAAACATAGGCAGGTTTGTAAACACAAACGCTGAAAGCTGAGCTACTTCCACAGTTTATTAACCTGGAACACTTTGATCAATATTTATTCTCATTTAAAAAACAAATACAAGCCTAAACATGTGCTTGTGCAAAGCCTCATAAAACCTGCACATTTTCAGTAGTTATATTTACAACACTGCAACAACTTACAATTGGAGTAAGTCAAGAAAAATTTCCTGATTTTTAATTTTTATATCTTCTGCAGACAACAATTGAATTAATCGATTTAATCAATACATTTGACTACTTGACATGTTTTTGGACCAAGCCCCCTAAAACCCTGGAGATGGCTGTGTGTGAAATTACCAGTAGATCAGTAGTTAGATATTTTAAGTCCTGCCAAACCATGAAATACTTAAGTTCTCTTTTATGACCTTTCTTCCTTGCATGCATGGTTTGAACATCAGATCGTCTTGATCACACCTAAATGTCTAAATGCACTGCTTGCTGTCCTGTGAAGTGATCAGTGCGTGTGCTTGTAGATAGTAGAGAAAAGGACTTCCTTGGTGTTTGGTGATGGTGATTGAATCTAGATCTCACAGCGTCCTTTTTGTGCAATGGAGTTGATAAAAAAAAAAAAAAAAAAAAAGAATTACAGATTTGTATAAACTGACCTGTTGCCACAGAGCGCACCAGCACAGTGTTGAGTTTGATGATTGGGCTGAAGATATGTTTGGTATCCGCTGTGCCTGCCAGGTTTTTACTGTGGCACTTGAGGATCAAACGCTCATCTTGTTTCTGTAGCAGAACAAGGATGTCCTCCAGGAGGAGTGTGTAAAGCTCTGAAATGAGGAATTGAACTCGATGTGAAACATGAATGGAGTAGTTTCTTTTTGACAGAGATATCAGAGTTCAATAACAAAAGCTTCTAAATGCTGAATACAAACCAATAGTTTTGTCCTTGTTAACTTTCCATGATAGTGGACCCTCGTGCACCATTGTTCTCTTGGTTAGATCTAAGTTCTGCGGAGAGAAAGCAAAGATACATTCATGTTACATCTATAAAGAACCTGCTGCTTGTCAATGGACCTGTTTCATTATTAGGGCTCGGGTACAAATGTTCAAGATTCAATGAACCGATAAGAGACGCGGGTTTGGGTTCTGCTTTTTGGTTTCTGACTGGTACATAAATCTTCTTAATGAAGAAGCTTCAAGGAGAAAACTGACATCCAAGTAAGTTTTAAGAATCTTTAAGGACCTGCTGTGAAGTTGTAGCATTATGCCATTTATTACCACCCAAAAAATTAAATTAAAAAGTATTTATAAAATGAAGAGTATGTCATTGGCCTACTCTTTTCTGAATTGGTGTTTATGATTTGTTGCTATACAAATAAAAATTTTGATTGATAGTTGTTAATAGTGTTTGTCGGAGCTATTTCCCCATGTTATTGTTTAAAATGAAAGTATTTTGTGTTTGTTTTGTCTTGTAAACACCAGGGGGCAATAGGCACTGTGCCAGGCAGTGATTCGTCAGGATTCCCACATAGGTAGGGGGTGGATCATTGGGGTTCAAGCACCAGGAAGGGGATACAGGTTTTTTACCAGGTCGATGAGACGTGGCTGAAAATGTTTGTTAATCCTTTTGATCAGAGTAAATGACAAAAACGCTGAATCTTGAGTGGACATTGAATTTTCTTATTTGCTGTTTGTCAAAGTTAGTTAATTTTTTTAGAAAGCCAGTTTTTTGATGACAAATAACCACTACAGTGTTAATTCTTCACTTTACTTATTTTATTTTTCCTTCATAAGAGGTTGATATATCTTAAAGATTCTGCATGTTTCAACCTGTTTTCTTATTTATTTACTTATTTTTTATGCTCTTCTTCTTTTTTTAACGTCTCTTATCTATTTTAATGTCTTTTTTGATTGTCCTATTGTTAGATTATGTATAAGAGCAACTGAAACAACAACATTTCCCCTTGGGGATTAATAAAGTATTTCTCATTCAGACATATTTGATGTAGCACATAAAAACAAGACAGCTCTTGCAGTAAAAACTTTTTGTGCAGGCAATAGAGCAAAACCAACATGGCAATGCATTTCCTTCAACACAATGTGGATGTGAAGAAATGTAACGTGTTCACTGTGTTATGATCTCCCGCCCACTTGAGTCATTATCAACAGACAGCAGCTGTGCCAACATCTCATCATCACCATTCACAGATAAAAACTCGGCTGAGCTCATGGTCACGTCGCTGTAAAAGTAAATAAATCATGTGGACAAATATTTCAAATATATGTTGCAGAAGAGTCCAGGAGCGCTCCATTATCCTCTGTAGGGAGGAGGGGGTGTATCACTGAACAGTGAGGGATTATGCTGCATTCCAGTTGTACTGGGAAGTCAGGATTTCCGAGTTTTAAGTGGGAAATTTTAACTGGAACACCCCCTGAGGTCGGAATTTCCTACTGGGAAGTCGGGGGATCCTCACCACCCCTGGGTTGACAATCAAAGATGGCTGCCCCGGGGGTAAACAGTGAATAAGCTCCTGTAATATTCCCTTCATTAGCACGTCTGACACGTGTTTATAGTATTGTTTGACGTATATATGTGGAAATGCTGCTTTTGTGTTACTTAAATTCTTCATGCAAACTACAACGCAGGGCATGCTAACAACAGCTAACAATAGCCTGGTGGATCGACGAGTTTTTTCTGACTTTATAACTTGAACGCTGATAACTCGGATATGACGTCATTCCCACTCCCCTCTTCCCAGTTCCGATGTAAATGGAACGCAGAATCCTTCCTTATTTTTTGTTTTAGGGGAGAAAGGAAAATATATTATTTTTTATTGTATGTAGTTTGTTTATTTTTCTTATTTTTTTTTAAATTTTCTAATATGTATATATGTATACATATTTTTTTCCCCACATTTCTCTCTCTCACCACCAGGGGCCAAATGAACTTATGTTATTATTTTTATTATTATTAATATTTTGTTGTTACTCTTTCCTGTGGACTGAGAAAAGAACTAAAAAAAACGAAGGGAAAAATTGATGATTATTGTTTGATATCGAGGAGACCTACAAGTCTGCCACAATTCTGTACACTTTGGGTGTTATTTATGTACGTACGTATTTATTTATTTTTCTTTTACTTTCTTCTTTTCTTGTTTAGTCCTGAATTTGTGTTTGCGTGATTAATGTTTGATCAGAAGATGAAAGTGCTATACTCTCTGGCAAATGAAAACAAAAGCTAAACATTATGTTAAAAAAATAATTCTTTGTTGTAATCTTTCCCCTTTAAAAACAGTGATATTTATTTGTACATAAAGAAGCAAAAGATAAGTCTGTGACACAGCTGAGAGTTTGTTATTGAGATCTCAATGAGGCCAACAGCAGGTAGATTTTATTCTAGAAATCATAGCTATAATTTACTCTCCAGATGATATAGAATCAGCATTAAGAACTTTTAAGAACCAATAAGCAGAACCAGAAACAATAAAATCTAAATGGTACCCAACCCATTTCATCTTTGCACTACTTAACAGTTTGTCAGGTAAATTACCTTTAGCTCCAGGATCATTGTGTTGTCCGTCTGCTTTAGCGAGGAGAGGTCCAATCTTCTCTGATAGTCTTCCAACCTCTGGAAGAAGGATGGAGAGAGGTGGAGAAAGAGGAGAAGGATCAGTGAGTACTCTTTAAAAAGAAGAAATTGCCTGGGAAGCAAAGAGCAGAGAGCAAAGACTGAGAAGATGGAGGGGAATCAAAATTGAGGAGGAGAAAATCTAAGAGGATGGCTGAAAAGGGATGAGAGCTTTTCAGAAAAGATCTGACCTGCTTGTTCTCCGACTCCTTCACAGCCTGGTTGACGTGATTGAGGATCTTCCTGCAGCACTCTGCCGCCTGCTTCACTTTGTCCTTCTCCACTGCGCTGTCTGCAAGATATTGACATCAAATGTGAAGTGATGCCTCCTTACTTCTGCTGAGGGCCAGCAAATTAATATTTCCTCTGTCCATTAACACGCAGTCATTCTCAAAATTATGATAAGGCAGAGGGAAATGATGATCTGTGATAGCAAGTTAAACTTAATCATCTGTGCGTTCTCTCTGTGTGAGGCCCGAACCCCAGCAAAGAGAAATGACGGACCTTACTGGATATAAATATTTCTCAAAAAGTCCGCCAAACCTCAATTACCCTTCATTTACATCAAGGGTCTCTCCTAATAATGTATTAATATTCTGATATTCACTTCAAAATGAGTACATTAATTTCCATACTGAATTCATTGCCTCGCAGGATCTAATTAATATGAAGATCTCAGGAGAAAAAGGCTTAGTGCAGTGATTGAATCATTAATCACTCATTGCTGCAACAAAGCTATATAAATCAGCCATAGTGATTAACTGGGCTAATGACTGTAAAATGGTCAGAAAAAAAAACATATAAAGGATGCATTGATGAGGAGACTAAGCTTGATGGTAGTTTGAAACAGTAAGTTCTAAGGATGGGAATAGAAAACCAATTACAGTCGAGAATCAATAAGAACTGCCTCAAGAAATAGATCTCATTAGTCTTCTTGCTTAACAAATCCCTTCACTTTACTCTGAATGCCTTGCAAATCAAACTTATTGGACTCAAATTTGAAGCAGTCACTAGACAGGAAACAAAGCTGTCAAAGATGTGATCATTATACACAGAAGACAGATCAAATTGTGGCATTATATAGCAAAAAATGACATTAATTTCACAATGACCAGTGTCTGTGTGATTTAAAGCAAAGGTGTGAACGCCTGCAACATGCACAAGCATTCATCTACGCAGCACAGCAATAAACATCAGGAGAGTTTGACAGTTTTTGCCACTGAAATTATGCTTTTTCCACCAAGGAAATCCACAGAAATTTATTAGAATCAGTAAAGGTTTGGATCAAGAAGCAGAGTTGATAATGGCAATGATATCAACAAAATCGCACCAAGTCACATCCCTTGTCAATTATTTTTGTCTGTTACTCTTTGTCTGATTTCGTGGAGACTTTGCAAGAGAGAGATGAATTTTTGCTTCTACTCAGACTTTAAGTACTGGTTCACTGTTATGTGGCTGTTCCTGTGGACACGTTAAACCAACAGTATGTATAGTTGAGATTTACTGAAAAAAGAATTCTACTAAATTAACGGCTTCTATGCTATATATAACCACTTAATCTTTATAGTAAGCTTTCTTTTTCTCAAACATTTTCTTAACAGTCCAAATACAGACAAATTCTGAACCTAATCGATGACACAGGCCAGATTATGGTGACTGATGTGAATTCACCACACCTTTCTGATTCAAGCGAAGAGCATCCCTGTAGGGCTGAAAGATTTATCAATTTCAGGCTGAAATCGCAGTCGTGTGATCACCAAAGCTGCAAATTTTTGCAGCACTCCTGACTGACCCAGGATCTGTTGTGTCAACTATTTTACACAATTGCAGCAGTTTGCATTGAGGGAAATGCTGGTAAGCAAGTCAACAATACAAAGCTTCTGTTTAGGAGTAGACGTTGGAGTATCTCTTAAATAATGAAAACAGATTATTTATCATCAATATTAGATGATAAATAATGTGTTCTGTGCTTTTGATCACTGACTTCCTTACTGTTGTCTATACTGTAAACACAGTGAATATTGCACTGAAGCTTGATTTGAAGAAAATCGTGAATCGAATTGAAATCAAAATATCTGCCGGAAAAATCGCAATTAGATCTTTCCCTGAAATCGTTCAGCCCTACGCTCTTGTGTGTTTTGCGATGGTTTTCTCTCTCATTAAGGGGAGTTCTTCTATGATATGGGAATGGTGAATAATGTCTCATGGAGTAACACTTTTATGGAAGAGAGACCTTAATTTCAAGAACAGTGAAGGCGGCTGGGTGTGACAGTGTCCCTACATCTTAACTCACTGGCAGTTGTTTTGTTTACTTGACTCTCCTGGCAGCCAAATTTTACATACTACGCCTTTAATTAATTGTATAATTAAGAAGTCATTTATAATATTTAACATAATAATTTTTACTTGATTTAGTGCACCAGATTTATCTGAAAGCTGTTGTTCTTTTCTGACAGCATGTGATTGGAATTTTATTAGATTTAACAGATACAGTGATTAACAAGCTAACACAGAAATAAAATAGCACTGACCTGTTAATTCGGTTAATGCCAAAATCCTGTTTTGTGAAGTAATTTCATCAGCATCTGGTTCATATGAATTTATCACAACATTTGAAAACCAAAACCGCGAGGAGGATCGCAGTCAGATTAGGCATGACTACAGCACCTGTGTACTTGGCGATGTTGTCGAGTAGCAGGGGGTACTTGGTGAGCCTCTGCATCTCTACAGGAATGATGTCTTTAAGCTGCAGCCGCCGACACAGTCTGTTACTTTCTGCCTCCTACAAAGCAATGAAGAGAAGTTTGTTTAACTGTAGGATCCAATACAAGCAAAATATGTCTAAGAATAAGCAAGTAAAAGGTTAAAAATACAGATCATTTAGGGAATTGACAAACTACATGAAGACTTCTGATCATGCGTTCAGTTATTTGACTGAATAGTTTCTCTGTAAGAAAGGTTTCTAGCAGTATTTGTGGATGATGTGATTACCTGGATAAATGAAATGAAGCGGGAGTCCTTCTTCTGCTTGGTTTTGATGATCTCCAGAGCGAACGGCTGGTTACTACAGAACATGCCCACTGCCTGCTTGATCTTCTCCTCCTCTCCCCCGCTGAACTGTAACCACCCGACCCAAGACAGGACAGAGCAGAGACACAGAGATGGTGATCAGTCACCCACTCAATCTGGGTCAGGGGTAGTTGCCATGGCAATGTCTCACTATTAAACCATGAGCGGCAACTCCCAGAAGGGGGCTGGGCATAAGTCCTCATAGTAGAAGAGACAGCTTAACTTTTAATGTAGACTGGATCAATGCTCGGACCCTCAGGGGCCCGTTTACCCTACTTATCCCCCGTAGAGATATTTCATAGAGGGCCGTCAGCCGATATGTGGCTACCCCACATCTGATGTATCAAACATGAAATCTAGAAGCAGAGTTGTCAGTAAAATTTAGGACACTGTCTGACAAATCCATTTACTCAGAAACAGACTTCCATTTCAGTTCATGGCTCCTGCTCTTCCTTTTACTTTATTCTTGTGTTTCATGTCTAAAGCTTAACGCCTCTTTGTGCTACGGTTTCCCCTTTGGATTTTCATTCCCGTTGTGTAACTGCATGTTTTTGTGAAATACACAAAAAAAGGAAGAAAGGGACTGCGGTTAACTTGCTTGCAGTTCTACTTCAGAGGAAGAAAATCCAGACTTTAGATTAGTTATTGGTGCTTGACAGGAAAACCCAAAAGGCTTAAGGCAAATTTTACCGAGAGGCTGAGGGAGACATCTTTGTCAGTTTTTCCAGGTTATTTCTTGTACAATTCTAACAATTAGAGGGAATGGTATCACCTCTAATGAACAGGGAAAACACTTTGATAACAGACGATTATTTTAGTTCCCAAACTGTTCTTCATTTGGTACCACTGTGGCTTCAAAAAACTCAACCAAAACTGTCAATATTTGGTCCTATGATTGGTGTAGGTACATATATTTTATGTATATTTTTTCATATCATATTTTGATATGATATATGATACGATACAATACGATACAATATGATATATAGATATAGCTATATGATTCATTTATATTATTTATTTATTTTAATATGCAAGTCATTTTTTTTTAATTTTGATATCCTGTGTTCTTTTTTTACCTGTTTACTACTATTCAATACTACTGAAAGAGTCTTCCTCTCACCTTTTACTCAATATTTGACTATCCGTTTGCCCTGGGGGTAAAAATCCATACCAAAACTGTAAATTTATATTCCATATTTATTTATTTATTTATTTAACCTGTACTTAACCAGACAAAAACCCATTGAGATCAAGCTCTCTTTCACAAGGGTGACCTGGCGAAAAGGTCAGCAGCAAACATCATGGTAAAAACATATTGATAAGTGACAATATACAATAATTTAGAATACACAATTTTTGTGAATGCATATAAAGTTAACAGCTCAACAGCACACTGGGGTGACTGGAACAGCAAACTACCTGATCAATAGAGTGCACTCCTAGTGCAACTCGACCGGTAATTACTCTCTTGACTTCAACTAGGGAAGTACACTTCAAGAAAATGGAGGACAGGCAAAGCAACTCTGTGGAAGCACTTTGGGCTCCACACCACTGACGGCAAACACACCTCACCACTGACGGCAAACACACCACACCACTGTTGATTTACTTGGCAGCCTACGTAAGCTAACAGCTGACATCCTCTTCTGGGATCAAGGAACTGATTGGTTGTTAAAATACATGTCGTACCTTGCATTCTGAACCAGTTGGTGACAATTCAACAAACTGAGTTACAGGTAACACCATCAGTTAGCCTGATTTAATCCCTGCCACATTCTAAAACAGTCGGCTTGCATCACAAACCTGTTGTCTAAGCATGGCTTAAAAATCTGCTTGACTGAACATTCATTTACATACAGAAATATGACAGGTGCACATCAATACCACTGAGGCAGAAGAAAGCAACCACACAAAACATCCACTTCTTTATTCCTCACTGAGGGGCAATTCAGGGAAATATTTCCAGTTTCACTATCACCACTCTTCTTCCACCCGACCGCATCAGTCATCTTGAAAGTCATTCAATAGAGAAATGTTTGAAAAGTAGAGATAAAATCATCGCCTGAGAACCGTACTCACCCAGGAGAGCAAGTCGTCTCCTATCTGGTCGATTACAGACGTCTCATTTCTCTTCCGAACGGCTGCCATTTGCTCCAGTATTGAAACTGAAATTCAAAAGGAAGTAAAAAATGTGGAAATGTGTGAGATAACACAGATGATTAATCAGTTCGACAAATCTGAGCTAGTTTCTCACACTATTTATATTCTCAGAAACTATCAAATCACATAATATGGAAACTCTGAGAGCATTTCAGATTGATACAACATAATGTCAAGAAGACTGGACCATCGTGGACTTTTTCTTTTTAAACTGACTATAGTGGGTCAGTCATGCATTGTGTAGTGGTGTGTTTCCAGATGTGTACCATGCAGCAGTAGAATCTCCTCCAGGTTGATAAAGATGTTCTTGATGTCAGCAGGAGGCAGGATGGCCTCTTTGGAGAGCTTTTGGTAGAAAACGTGGTCCAAAACTCTCAGCATTCTCACATGTGCTCGCTCAGTGTAAAACAGCTCTGCAGACACAGAAAGAGGAGATAACACTTGAAGGTGGCAGACTGTTGGGGCAGCTTGATATGATGTCCTGAAGAAAATGCATCATCATATTATGAGAATAAAGAATCAGAGTCCTCACCGTTAATGACTTCCTGCCTCTTTATTTCCTGAGGCCTGAGACCAGCCAGGACCTCTCTCCCCACCAGCTGCTGCCAGTTTGGAGGGTCATGCTCTGAGTCTGTTCCCTGGTCGTCCTCACTCTGGACATCAGCAGCTCCCAGTCCCTCAAGCCTAGAGTGAGATGGGGTTAGCTTTTTACCCAGCTGATATAAACACACCACTGTGCACCCCCAAACCATGCTAACTCAATGGATTTAGATTTGAATGGTATAATCACCTTCTTATGGCCTTTGGTGTTCCCTCATGGGCTCTTCAAAAAGAAAAAAAAGAAGGTTGTTAAAAATAAATATGAACTGTTCATTAGGCTCCTCTTTATCCTTCATGTACAGCCAGAGCTGTTTTTTTCTAGGGTCTTTAATATAATAAATTCCAGTCAAATAGATTACAAACTTCATGATGCCTACACGCAACTGGAAACAGTTTAAAGCTCAACCCTACCCAGTAAACTACTCACAAGCTGACAACTTACCACAAAATTCAATCAAATGAGAGAACAAACTGCAACCAGGCCTTGAACAAGACAAAAACAACCAAACAATGGCAACTGAGTAAATCCTCAAAAAGGCACAGAACTAAATTTTAAGTCTAGTAAAGACATAAAACTTGAGTAAAGTCATTGCACATCATTCTGTATCATATTTTTACAGTTTAATTTTAATTTTAAACTAATTAAATACACTGCAAAAGTCCAAAATAGAGGCCACTGTCAGCTTTTGAGAATCTTTCAAAGGGTTTCAGTGTGATGATATTATTGTGTTTCTTGAAGTCTACAACATGCAGTTTCTGTGCAACTGTGTTGCTATTTTAGGTTATGTCCACATGTTGGTGCCATTTCTAAAAACTGAGGTTTTCTTTCTGTGTTTTCCAAAGTAATCCTGTCCACAGGTGTGAAGTAGGGATGGCAATATGGCCTAAAAATAAAATCCCAGATTTTTTTCCACAACACTCAATTTACGGTTTGAGGCCATTTTTTTTCCTCTCAAAAAAATAAAAAATTAAAAATCCAAGTGACATAAAAATTACATGAGTCAAGTTTTGCCTTTATGTTATAAAAATATATTACAAAACTTAACAGAATTACCCTCATACAGTTAAAGTGCATGTCATAAAATGATAATAATGTAGTTGGCAGGTCTGTCAACATAAACACTGAAAGCTGAGCTATTTTCAGAGTAAATAAACATGAAGCTCCCTTAACAGTATTAAATCTCATTAAAAAAAACAAATACAAGCCTTAATTTGTTTCAGTATTCCTTTTCAGTAATTATATTTTCAAACATTGCAACAACTTAGTTGGAGTAAGTCCAGAAAAAAAAGATTTTTTAGTTTTTTTAATCTTCTGCAGAAAATAATTTGAATAAATCGATTTAATCAATATATTGTCCAATCCTAAATCGATTTAATCAATATATTGTCCAATCCTAGAGTGAAGTTTAAAAAAAAAAAAAAAAAGAAAAAAATTCCCTGTCTACACAAAAGCTGTCAAACACTGTTTATGACCATGTCAGGATGCCAATCATATACAACTTTCTTGCCATTTCTGCACAAAAGTAGTATTTAGCAAAAATGTCTTCTTTATATATGAATTCTGTACCTTACTGTCATACAACAGCGCTGTCATATTCATATTCATATTGTAACTATTGTGAATGTTAATAGTATGAATTCCTTGGTCTTATTTATAGTCTCACTTCTACTTCATTAACTTAGTATTCCTTCATAAGGAAGTTGATATTGCTTAAAGATTCTGCATGTTGCAAGCTGCCTACTTAGTTTTTCATTTCATTTCCTTTAATTTAAATTTTCTGCTCTTTTCTATTTTAATGTCTTTATTTGATATTTCCTAATGCTATACTGTGTATAAGAGCGACTGAGACCACTGAATTTCCCCTTGGGGATGAATTTAGTATTTCTGATTCTGAATTTAAGACATATCTGATAATCTTGATCATATTCTGTTTTTTAAAAGTTTGGTTGGTACTGCTGCTGCTTTCAAAAACTGTTGAAACCATGGCAACCACAGACTCAAGAGGCCATGGCCATAATGTCAACACAGTCACTTGTGAGACAATAACATCCAAAACTTCAGCTGCATTTGTATTGTTGGAGTGTTTTTAAAGCAGCATTATAGTGTAGGAATGACAGAAATTTGTGTGATCATGTAAATGGCTCAGTCAGCAATGCTAAAATTAAAGAAAGAAAAAGATGAAAATGTAAAACACTCTGTCCTAACTGAAGCAACACCATCAAAATCAGGCTGATTACACAGAATCATAAGTGAGTGTCCAAACTGCCCATGAGTGAGACAATTCTGCACCACGTGGCGCAAAGTTTTTTCCCTCGATGCCTCATTTCTATTTCCTCCTTAATCGCTCATTGAAACGTGGACAAGGAGGAAGGAAGGAAAGAGGGATTTTTGTTTGGTTAAGACTCTGTCTAAGACACTTGCACCCTTCCTGTCACCTGTCCACTATGATTACTTCTGAATTTTTGTTGTTGTTTGTGCTGACTGCCTCTGAAGAGAGCAAGACTTCCTTGATCTGCCAGGCATCCAGAACTTAATGGAAGGCTTTGATGAGGGAATTGAGTGACAAAAAAAGTGAAAGATATCATTACCTTTTGCAGTTTGCAATCGATTTTCAACAGGAATTGGTTTCAATTCCTGTTCATGTGTCATTTGTATTACAAAACATTATATGAAATCTATATTTGACCCTTAACATTTGAATCTAAAACTCCTAATAAAGAAACAACATCAACACATCAGATTATGAACTACAGATTATAAATAAAATCCCTGTTGTCTCTGGGAGAAAGCAAACATTTAGTTGCACACGTAACTTCAGACATACCGATCACTTTCTCGATCATCCTCTTGCAGTTGGTCCAGGCTACAAAGGTCAAAGTGCGATACAGGATACGACAACCCATCCAGAGGATCTGACTGAAGGCCATCACTCAGCCTGGAGGGGCCTGAGGTCGGAGTTCCACCTGAGGGATGAATGACAAGGAAAGAAACCTTTAATTCATTCGCCTTCTTCCTCTATTTGTTTCTTTAAATGACAGCTTAGTTTGCGCTTACCCATTTCAGTGTCTCTGCTGGTGTCAGAGCTAAAGGTGGTGCTGCCTGGGGATGAGGTGTTGACAGATGTGGAGTGTGTGAGTTCAGAGCCCTCGCTTGATTGGCTGCCTCGTAGACGACCACCTTCTGTGTAGTCACTCGCCCCCAGTGACGGCTGAGACAGCTGTTTCTGAGGCCTTGGCCGACCCTCCAGGGCTTTCCCTCCTAAAACAGAATCATGTGGTGTCAAACCTTGTGTACAATATTAATGCAGCCTTTTACTTTTTTTAGAAATCATTCTTCACCTGGCGCTGACTCAATGCGGCTGGGTCTACGCTGGGGTCCAAGGATGCTGGGAAATCTGGGTTTCTTCACCTTCTCCTCTCCTTCTTTTTCAGTCTTAATGCTTTTCTGTGTTTGAAGAAAAACATGATGTGTTAGGTTGTTGATAAGGTTAGGATGAGGAAGACTGAAGCTACATAGCATGTAGACACGAGTACCTTGATCTTGGGGAGGAAGTTGATCCTGACCCGTTTCGACTCGAGACTGCGAGGTTCTTTTACCCTCACGCCAAGGTGCTTCATGTATGTAAAGATGACATACTGCATTGTAGTGCTGAAGGAAACAAAATTACAAACTTATTTTTGAATTTTTACCAACAAATACGCTCAAGTGTCCATCTTTTGACTTGTACCATATGTCAAAGCAGTCATTCTTGTAGAGTAGCAACACAAACCATCTGGACGTGTGGTGGCCATATGGCATTTTGAATAAGATGGTGTCAATCAGTCACTGTGCTGAATCATTCAACATAATCACTGCATTCATCAAATCTAATAAATAAAAGACTCCACTGCTCCAAAGCAGTGAAAAAAAATAATAAAAATGTTGTGATATACTCTATATTGCCAAAAGTATTGGCTTGTCTGCCTTCACACACATTTTGAGTTGAGTGACATCACATTCAGAGGGTTTAATATGATGTTGACCTTTGCAGCTATAACAGCTTCAACTCTTTCCTTAAAGTTCAGGAGTGTTTATGGGAATTTTTGACCATTCTTCCAGTAGCTCACTTGTGAGGTCAGACTCTGATTTTGGGCGAGAAGGCCTGCCTCCCAGTCTCTGCTCTAACTCACCCCAAAGGTGATCTATGGGGTTGAGGTCAGGACTCTGTGCAGGCCAGTCTAGTTCTTCCACACCAAACTCCCTCATCCATGTCTTTATGGACCTGCTTTGTAGACTGGTGTGCAGTCATGTTGGAAAAGGAAGGAGTCATCCCCAAAACTGTTCCCACAAAGTTGGAGCATGAAATTGTCCAAAATGTCTTTGTGTGCTGAAGCCTTCAGAGTTCCTTTCACTGGAACTAAGGGGCCGAGGCCAACTCCTGAAGAACAACCCCACACCAGCATCCCACCTTCATCAAACTTTACACTTGGCACATTGCAAGTACCGTTCTCCTGGAAACCAAACCCAGACTCGTTCATCGGATTGCCAGACAGAGAAGTGTGATTTGTCACTCCAGAAAACACATCTCCACTGCTCTAGAGTCCTGCTTAAATTTCATGACTGGAGTTATTTGCTCAGGCGACCTCTTATCAGGGTACCATGCTGGTGTCACTGAGCTCCTGAGAACGACCCATTCTTTCACAAATGTTTGTAGAAGCAGTCAGCATGCTGAGGAGCTTGATTTTATACACCTGTGGCCATGGAAGTGATTTAAACACCTGAATACAGTGATTTGGATGGGTGAGTGAATACTTTTGACAATATAGTGTATATACTTTTAAACATAAAGGGTATATAATAGTTATATTAAGTTTTATTCAGAGAAGATGTTGGTCAGAGAAAGTGGAAGGATGAAATGTGACTCTGAACCGCTCTTCTGCAGCACATTAGCCTGAAAAAAAGCCCCCAAAGAACACATTCATATGTTTAAAGAAATGCTCATCTTAGCCTTTTCCTTGCAAATGGTGAGTTGGGACCCACAATTGGTTTGCAAAGCCATTTTCAGTGGGTCTGGGATATGAGCCTGTAAAAAAATACTCAACAGATTTAATAGACTTTACTAAATAGTGCTGGTTGGGCCTAGTGGCAGGGTTTGTGCAGTGATATTGAGGTAATTTCAAGCACTTTTCAAGCACTTTCAAGATGCATTTTCAAAAATCTGAAGCAGGCTACAGCTGTGGTAAATCAGAAATTACAAAAGTGTATAAACACTTAGGATGGTTGTATCACTTTCTGATTATATCAAAAGAGATGTTATAATGCTAGACAGAATGAATCGTGTTCTGCAATCTCAGTGTGCAGAGGGATGAATAATTAAAGGAAAAAGCAACAGAGTTTCAGAAGACTGCAAGTAGACTAACATGGATTTATCAATGAGATCATTTCTAAAACTAAAAATTAACTTTCAATAGATACCTTAAAAAAAATAAAGAAACGACTAAAAGTTATGCCGGACTCCTGAAGCCTACAAAGTTACTACATTATATGTTCATAAGGAGATACTGTATTTCCTATAATGACTCAATTATTATTTTTTTACAAGCTGAATTTTTCATTGTCAGAGTACATAATTTACTTCCAAATATTAAAGTGCAGTTTTGTGGCCATTTTTTTTTTTTCTATTTGGTTGACACACTTTGTGTTTTTCTATAATGTATTTATTTTATTCTGGACTCAATGTATTTGAGTGGAAATATTTCCCTTTCATACTCTGCCATTTCCTTGAAAATTGAAAGCTGTGTTACACTGAGACATTGTGATGTTCTTAGTGATGTTTTCATTAAACAAATGGAGTGACTAAAATGTTTTGTAAATTTTGGTCCAAGATTGCCATTATTGAGGTAGGAGGTGGTCCAAAGGCTTGACCACTTGGTAGCCACTGCTCTACAACTGAAGTTTGCTTACCATTTATCTTCCTCTGTTGTCTGAGTAGTTAACCTATGAAAAAAGAAGGACAACAAATTAAACATGTGACACTAAAAACATTAGAGTAAGAGTGATGCAGGCTCCCAGGAGCAGGTGACTGCAGAAACAGTGTATGATACTTACAGGATATCTTCTATTTTGGTGATAATATTTTCAGCATACGAGCGCTCTCGCTCCAAAGTGACCCGGTCTCTGACTCTCTCTTGGTCCAGTCTGGCCAACTCTACCTCAGCCACTGTTAGGCCCATACTGCGCTTTTGCCTACAAGAACCCAAACGTTGCATCGTCAGTTATCAAGTTCTTGGACAAAAATGTCTTGACAGAGGAAGAGTGCAAAGATACATAATGATTATCTAAAACATAGGATTGAAAATGAAACCATGTGAAGTGTAGATTTACCTGAAATCCTCAAGATTCCTCTGAATGTCAGGAAGCAGAGAGTCCTGCAGTGTTTGAACATGTTGTCTGTTTATTTCCTCTGGGATCAGCTCTGTCCGCCGTCGATCTGCAAACACACACAAACTTCAAAACACTGTTCACACAGTATATCGACTGCCAAGGCAGAGAGAAGTTATCATATTATGATTGTAACTTTAACACAGAAACTATTGCTGACAGATGTAACAGCAATGTATGAGCTACCTTGGCAGAGGTGTGTGCTCTCCGGGTGCTTTCTAGTTATAATTAAAATCAATTTGGGCAGAGGTGCACAGTTAAGAGGCAAAGCATGATACTTACCAAGATCAGCAGAGATAGATTCAGGAACAGCGACTTTCAAATTCTGTGAAATTAACAAATAAATACATCTGAACAACTTCATATTCAAAAATGAATTGTCACATAAAGCAAATGTAATGTCCAGTGTCATTTTGAAGGTATATTCAACACAATGCATCAGATCTTTTACTCAGTATGTCTCAATCACAACAAAAAGGGGGATCCTGAAGTACTTTGAAAGATTTTTAAAAAACCCTTAAGGAAGAGAATACAAGTAATTTGACAGAGGTAGAGATAACTTTTCTAGACATGGAAGTTAATTTCACTTCTAATTGTGAAATATTTAGCCTTTCTCATTTACTTTGTGTGATTTAAGACTATCTTCAGTCAAAAGGCAGAAGGAAATTACAAGCTGATGCTGTGGTTTGTGGACTGCTCTTCAAATTCCCTAAAGAAAGGTCCCCAAATGAAATGAAATGCTCTTATACCTGTAAAGGTGTAAAGGTGTCTCTCCTTTCTCCTTGTCCATGGTAAATCTATGTGGGTTTACTTGACTTGTGTGACACACAGCTGATATATCTATGTTTGAACTTTTACCACTCATGTGATTCAAGATGAACAGATTTTTTGGCACTCTGGTCCATTGTATATGTTCCTGTATATAGTCCTTAACACTATAATGATACTTTATATGGAAACTTACATACAACTGTCCACTTTTTACCTCTGCCAAGGAGGTTATGTTTTTGCCAGCATATGTTTGTCTGTTTGTTTTTTAGCACGATTACGGAAAAACTACTGGACAGATTTTGCTGAAATTTTCAGGAGATGTTGGTAATGGCCCAACTTAGAAATGATCTGATTTTAGTGGTGATACGTAAATTTGTCTGCAAAAAACACAAAACATAAGTTAACATTGGGCGGAACTTTAAAAAAAATGGATTCGCATTTCACAGGATAATATGGGGTACATGTCTCTATCATCAAGGTAAATTTCATCTGGATCTGATCCAGACTGACATCACAAAAAAACTTGAACTTTATAATGGAAAATCCCATTGATGACATTTAATAATTCAAATAAAATCAAAATATTAAGTGATGCTCCCAAAACTTGTTGTCTTCATACAGGATAACAACCTCCATATAGTGAGAGTTTGGTCTGGATTCTGGCACTATTTTGGATCTGGTGACCCAGAATAGTAAGGCCTGCGCTCTCTGAGTGCTTTTCTAGTTTGTATTGTTTTCCTTCTTGCATAACAGGTATGATCACACAACAGGTCAGGTGAGCCCCTCGTATAAATGGAGGTGTAGATTTTCACTTGTTCATGTCTGATGAAGGGCTACGACCTGAAATGTTTTTTTGCGGTGAAAACCCTCATTAAAATTGGCTTTGGAGCAACTTCTGGTGCGCAGGCCATTTTGCCTCCTTTTGCTATCATGGTTTTCATTGTGCATGTTCTTTTTCCTTCTTTCCATAGTTTAAAGACAGCAACAACAGGTCTCTCTCAAAACTAGCATTTTACCCTGCTAATGTGTTCACATGTCATCTCCGGTGTAAACATAGTTTAACAGACAGACGAACAGAATCAGAAAAGCTGTACTTACTGCTCCTCGGTCAATGAAAAATGTGTGGAGGTCCATGAAGACCCGTCTGGTCTCTTTGGAGTTGGTCTGCTTGTAGAAGTCAGCATAGAGGTAGCACAGCTGGGAACACAAGATTCATAATTAAAAGAGACAGAAGCTGATGGGACTGTCTTGCTGCACAGTAAAAGGGAATTCAATTTATAATGGTGAAAAATGAGGATCTTACCACAGGAGCAGGGTCAAACTGAGAGATGACATGGTGAAGGAAGGCTGCAAGGTGCGCAGGCCGAGACTTGAGCTGATCGATGCTGTTAAAAATGTTACACTGGCCATTCGTCTGCAACACAATCAGCCCAACAGTTTGGATCAAATGACCTTAAAAACGGATCTTAAAATACTGAAGACGACATTAACATGGTTCAAATTCTGTTTAAGTCCATTGTAGGTCTTGATTGTTTTTGATGACGCTGATTGAGAAAGACTTTTCGACTGTGGTGTTGTGAATTACCTGCTCCTGGTCTGGATCAAAATCGTCATCCTCAGCTCCAATGATTTGTGAGACTAGGCGGGAGGAAGGGGGACTGCTTATTGTGGTAGGGGACAGAGAGTCCTGGAAAAAGACAGAGATACACAGATAAATTTGTGAAACCTAAAAGAAAGACCTTCATTGAGATAAGTATGACTCAAAAGAACTGGAAATAACTCTAATGAAAGGGTGTCCAAACTTTTCCATGGAGGACCACAAACAAGAAACACAACTAAGACTGGACCATATTTCTAAACACACTTTTTAATAGTTAAGATATGTGTAGAAACTGACAGGCTTCAAGAAAAAAATTACAAGCCTACGTCAAAGCTCTCTGGTAGCGGCTTGACATAGCAAATAGCCAATCACTGTTAAGGATTCTGGGATGTCAATCAGACCTTTGGGTCCCTGCTTGGCCCTGACCGCACTGATCCACCTTTACAGTGTGTCAGTGTCAGTGACAGAATCAGGCTGATTACACTAAATCATATGTGGGTGTCTTAGCTGCCCACAAGCAACACAACTCTACATTTTAGACTTGACATCCCGTCTCTGTTTACCTCTCTGTCTCTTGCATCGCCACAGACAAGGAGCGAGGAAAGAGGATTTGGAAGAGCTGCTGGAATCACATTTTTAAAGAGTCCAGAGTGGCATACAACCAGTGCTAGTATTCAGTTAAGACCTGGTGTTAAGGATAATATCAAGCTTTGTGCTACCAAGAGGAAGAAGCTAATGGTTCATCTACACATTTAGACACAAAACAAGATCAAACTGCCCAACGTTAGCAGTGGTGGTGCTTGAAGATGATCACCACTGTACTCTTTGTAATCCAGACCTTGAGACGGAGCAAACAGACGAGCAAATAAGTGCAACTTCTTTTGCTATTTCCTGCAATAATTCACTTGACTTTTATCATCAGTTAAAGAAAGGCTTCATGTTCTATGATGTGGGCCAACTTAAAATGGACTAAAGGCTGCAGTTAGCCCCCACAGGGTCCCTTGAAATCATATTTCCCTAGAAATCATATTCTATTTGACCAATATCTCTAGCTAGCTCCAGCATATCATATTGAACTTAAAATCTAACTCGGGGGCATGAACATTGTCTGCTAGCTATCTTTTGAGTCTGACTTTTATGTAGTGTCTCACTATTAAAAAATTATGGTTTACACTTATGTTTTATCTTTATTTACTCTGCTTTTTATGAATATATTTTGTTGATTTACTGTTTAAGTAGCCTAAATTTTATTTAGCAATTTTTTATTATTCATTTTTGTTGCCATTGTTTTGAGTTTTTATATTTTATTCCTTAACTTGCATGACTGTATCTACTCATACCGTAATTTCTCGATTATAACACGCCCTCTACACTATAACACACATCTCATTTTTTCATGCTTTTTTCCAGCAAAAACGTTGTATTCAAATACAACACACACCCACATTTTGCCTAAACCTTACTCTCTCATACAACTCAAAAATCACCTTTATTCAAAGTTTTAATCAATGAAATTTCAGTATTTTCATAACAAATACTGTACGTGATTTTCTCTCTCAACCAGATGCAGAAACACCTTTAGCTTCAAGCATATGCAATTACTCGATTCTGCCTGAGCATGCTCTGTCGTAGTGTACCGACCAATCAGAGAGCAGCTATCAATATGCCAATGTCTTTGACCAATCAGAGGCATCTATTTTGGTCCCCTTGCTCACAAGATGGCAGCGCCCTGTGTTTATGTGTTAGTGGTACCGTAACACTTGAGAATTACACAATAATTAAACAAAGGTAAACTAATTAAGATCCAAAATACTTGAATAGAACAGTTTAACATTCAGTTTGACAAGAATTACGCAAGTTCGGCAGGAATGTTTTGCAGAGAAAGGAGAATATTTCGGCTTTTGTATCAGATGTGTTGTAATCGCAATGTTGGGAGACTAAATAATTTACATATTTTGCTTGTGCTTGTGTATAACACGCACCCGAAAATTAGACCTTATTTAAGAGCAAAAAAATGCAAGTAATAAACGAGAAATTATGGTATTATATGGCTAAGTGTGCATTAGTTACCAAGTACATTTTTACTTAATTTCCTATGGTTTTTTTTGTTCACTAACAAGGTAGAAGGAAGCTGAATCATTTTCCAGGACAATGAACAGAGCCATTAAATACCAGGTCAGTGGTGTCCTCAGCCTCGGGAGAGTGGCAGGAGTTTAAGCTGTTCCTCGGCGTGCTCTTTGGGCTCGGGCAGAAGCTATCCGGGGACACAAGCCCAAATCCCCGAGATATCTGGAGGAGGGCAGGAACAAAACCAATCAATCAATCAAATAAATCACCAAGAACTCACAAATTTTCAGCACTTTCACTAGTCATTAAGCTCCTTGTGTGTTGGCTAGATCAGTGGTCCTCAGTTGGTGGGTCAAGGCTCAAAAAGGGGTCATAAGGCTGTTTTTCACAGGAAGAAAAAAAGTGTACCTAAAAAATAGCAACAAAAACCAGAAACAAACAAAAACATCCTTTTGGCCTCAAGCTTAAAAGGGCTCTTTTTAACTTAATTACATAATGCCATCATCCCCTGACCTCAGATAAACCCTGCCCTGGAAATCTAGGCTACGTGGGGTTGACGAGTAAATTGAAATTATCATGGTTTGTAGGTCTAGTGCTGTATGTGACGACTTACAGGAGTGCTGCTCCAGGACAGGTCTGTACTGTTGTCTCCCTTAGAGGCAGGGGTGTGCTCTAAGTCAAACATGCTACCATCATCTGTGTCGCCACCTGGAACAGCCTCCTAAAAATTCAGGCAAAACAACATTTGATATTTATATCTAACATCACAGTGAAAGAAAACACCCACAAATCAGATAACTTTGAACAAAGCAAAATCTAATATCGGAGGATTTTGGTTATCTTTAAAAACTTAGCTTTTAAAAACAGAGAATGCAGACAAATGAGTCGACATAAAATACAATGTTCAGTGATTTTTGGATGTAAAATAAGCCATCACGCAGACACAAAAGAGAGGCTCCCCGCAGAGAAAACGTAATCCGCTGATGAGATTAGGATTACTGTTTGTCTGGTGCAGCCTCATAAAACACAAAAATATGCAAAGGCTGCATGGATGGTGCAGTTTCATCTCTGCTCCTGGATCCTCCTTATTATATATCCAAGAAGAAGAGCACAGTTGGATGGGGAATCAGCTACTTTACCTGTGATGCCCCAGTGGCCTTTAAGAGCTGACCCTGCAGCTGAGGAATGTGTTTTTTAGCTTCCTGGATGTCTTTCAGTAGTCTGGGGGAGGGGTTCCTGCTGTACTCCTCCTTCTTGGCCTATGGAACGAGAGGGTGAATTAAAACTAGCAATTCAGACGGTAGTATGCTGATCATGTTTTGCACAGGGTTCCCACTCTTTACCAAAAATCATTTTCCAGCACTTTTCCAGTGTCACAAAACCAGATGATGTTACAGTATTAGCGTGGGCAATTCTCAGCTTAATCTAGCCTTCTAAAAAACAAAATTAAAGGTTAATGACCAATATCTCTAGCTAGCTCCACCATATCATACTGAACTTAAAATTCATTAATTTCCAAGTCTTGGGCATGAACATTGTCGGCTAGCTATCTTTTTAGTCTGGCTTTTATGTAGTGTCTTACTATTGAAAATTTACGGCTTATGCTTCTTTTTTTTATCTTTATTTACTCTACTTTTTTATAAATACATTTTGTTAATTTACTGTTTAAGCAGCCTAAATTTCATTTTGTCATTTTTTATTATTCCTTTTTTGTCAATATTGTTTTGAGTTTTTATATTTTATTCCTTAACTTGCATTATTTTATCTATTCATATTTTATGGCTTAGTGTGAATTAGTTACCAAGTACATTTTTACTTCATTTCCTATGTTTGATTTTTGTTCACTAACAAGGTAGAAGGAAGATAAATATTATCCAGGAAAATTCAAGCTTTTCCAGGATATTTTACTTTTTTCTCATTTTCCATGACTGGAAAATTGGTCAATCATTTTCCAGGTTTTCCAGGACGTGTAGGAATCCTGTTTGTAGTTAGTCAACTAAAATATGTCATATCACTGCTTGTTTTACATAAACCATAAACCTTGTATGCCTACAACATACAAACAAGTAAACTCTGGCCACAACAAATTCATCCTCACCTAGATCCCTCATACATGACACACAGAAAACATCTTACTGTCCAAACACTTTTGTCACAAGCTATACCCTCAGTCAAAACTCAGCAAAGTTGATCAATTTGATTGGAAACAGTCTGAAACATTCTGCATACTTCTAAAAGTTCAACTCTGAACGTTGTCCTTGATTCATGTTAGAAAAAAGGTCTAATTAGTGGTTCTAACTTTTAATTAGACTAAGACTTAGAAATTCTAACCTGAAGCTCCTGTTGTTCTCTTGAGAGCATTTTTTGTAACACATCGACCCTCTGGTTGCAGACACCGCTGTTCTCGTCCTGTGGGAAAAGAAAACGAAAAGGAAAGTTGAAAAGTACATGGTAGAACTTTTACTAAGCTGCAAATCAAATGTGTTAAAAAAGACAGAAGCAAAATGAAAATTATAATAAATGAAGTAAAAGGGAACGAACACAGGTAGAAAGGCCCAAAAGAAAAAAATGAAGAAATAAAGATGAGGAAAACTAGTTCAGAGAGAGAAAATAAATAGTTTATGAAGAAAAAGATGTCCAGAGTGCAGCAACTCAGAAAACCTTCTAATAACAAGCCAAAAATCACCTCTTTGTTTATCAGTAAACTAATATCAAAGAGCTTTCTCAAGATTAATTTAATGAAACAAATTGATTAATCCTTCTATGTTGTCAATTTTGTGCAAAAAATAAAAAAATGGACTTAAAATCCCACATAAACAGAACAAACATAAAACAGTAACATCCCTAAAAGGTATTTTCACCTTCTTGACGTCTGCAACTGTTGTTTCTTCTATTCTTCTTAACTGTCTTCGTCATTTGTCTTAACTTAATTCCTGCACTTTAAATGTGAAGTCTGACATCTACATGGATCTGGTGGATGTATCTTCCTATCTCTCTGTCCTCTGAGTGTACATTTTCTTTAAGTGGTTTGTAGAATTGATTCCAAACATGCTTTACAGCTTCATTTATGTCACTTTCTGTACTACAGGATGAAAACATCACAAAGTAGCAAATTTCCATGTTCTTTACCCATGATGTGTGAGGGGAGGAGAAGCGGTCCAGGGGACTGTAGGGGCGTTCTGCTGCTGGAGAGTTTGGAGAGGAAATGCTAACGCCCAACATTTCAGACTCTGCCTCGGACAAGGGAATCTGGGGGAGCCCCGGAGGGCGCCCCAACACTGTGAGGGCCACATAGGAGCCCGCTGGAACAGAGACAAACAAAGCACAGTGTCGGCTTCACCTTCAGTTTTAGCTTTTTTAATTATTGTAGCAACAGACAAGGGAACTTACATTTGATTAGCTTCACCACCTCAATGTGATTAGAATGTGTAACAAGGGTCCCATTAACCTGAAAAAGGAAAAACAGTGTGTTACTGTGAGTAGGGCTTGGAGATAAAGTAAGGGTTTTTTTTTTTTAAATATCTACATATTTTTTAACAAGATGTAAGTTTAGACAGTATCGTTAATATCAATACAAGTGTTGATGAACTACATTAGCATAAAGAGAGCCACAATTCTGGTTAATTCTCCTGACCCTGGCCCTTCCTATTATTTGCCTTCAAGATCTCAAATGATGGGCAGAATGATGTTTTGTTTTTTGTCTTTTCTGCTGAGAAAGCCAAAAGAGGTCGCAAAAAAAAAAGCCAGAGCATGACAAATCTTTCCACATCTCACAATAGCACCACAAAGTGCAAAATGATGACCATGTAAAATTACGAGCCGCAGCCCTAAACCCCAATCGTTTGCAGGCCTCTGCATCAAAACAATCCTGCTTCAAGCTTCATTAACCTGTGATTTTTATATTGAGATATGAATTCTGGTCCCGATCACCTAGCCCACACTATGAGTATGATATTGATGTTACGTATAACTTCAACACAATTAGGCGTTCATATTATTTCCTGTTGGTAGATTGTGTAGTTCTTTAATTTTGTGGTATTTAACATTACTTTGGTGGGGGCTTAAATAAAGTTCTCTGAGTTTCAATGATAATAAGTACTAATATCAATGACAGGCTTTTATCACAACACCTGAAGTCACCTTAAAAGGTAGAGCTAAACCATATTAATACTACAATGGCAGGGTCTGTCCATTCAATCTGAAGTTAAACCTAATTTTTAGACCTTTTTTAAGACTAAAGGTGCACAGTATTACATTTCAGGGATGTCAATATTCCAAACTCATTATTATGGATACCGATATTGATACCAATATTTTTTGTCAAAAGCAAAAAGTTTGTTGCCTTTGCTTTTCTACTACCTAAAGTTAACCTGCTAGTGTTAAAAACATATGTCACACTAGAAAAACTAAATCTTTTTCTTTAACATATTACACCTTTGATATATAAAAGTGGACACTCTAACATGTTATGATATTTTTGGCGAATTTGTTTAGCCAAAATATTGGCTGTCAATATCTGCAAATATTTCCATATCTGCTAATGATGATGTTAATCTGATAATATCATGCATCCCTATTCAAGACCTTCTGCATAGTTTCATGTCACATTATTAAGTTAACGCAACATTTATACGCACTGACCATTTTTACACACTGATTCTAAAATACTTATAACTAATCTTATTGTGTTACAACTCCTGTTCAGTGCAGCCTAATGCAGGTATTTAGGTGGAACAAAGCAAGAGTAAAATAACTGAATAACTTGCTGAATATAATATTTATTTTGAGAACAATAAATAAAAAAATACAAGACTTTAAACTCTAAAACTCACTTGAGACTCACAACATTTTGATCCTAGCAATTTGCAGTGAATGCATTAACATAAAACAAAAGTTATCTGAGACTTCTACCTGAGAATTTGTATTTAAGACTCAGCATTCTGATTTAATGTTTTTTATGATTGTGAACAATGGCTGGACAGTAGATAAAAGGTTTTGTAGGCTGGCCAAAGGAAAAATCATCTGACATTATTTCCATTTAATTTGCCATCTTTGTAATTAATGCATGATGATCAGGAAAACATAGATCTAAAAACTGAAATTTAAGTCCAGCTTTGAATACTGAGGTCTTCTTGGGCTCTTGGAGGAGGGAGAGGACAGAAACACACTTTGACCAGAAGGTGGCACCCTGCAGCTTCTCAGCCACAGAGAGGAAACTGTGACAGTAGCAGTTTAAACACATGGAGGCTGATGAGAACCATACCTTAATGATCCTGTCTCCAGTCTGAACACCTGCCCGCATAGCAGCCCCATCTGATGAACAAAGAAGGAGACCAAAGTTAAGAAGTGAGGAGAGAAATACAAGCACAAGAATAAAAGGATGGAGGAAGAAAAACAAACAGAAAAGACATGTCCACCATCACGGCTTTATCATTTACATTTATTTACAATCAACACATGGTATAGCCTTTACAGACCTGCTGTTGCAAAGTGACGATTTCAGTGCTATTTTCAAAGACCATAACAGTGGTTATATTACGAGAAGGACCTGTTTCACAGCTCCACCCCAAACAAAGGGATTTAGGTATGAGACAGGTTATTATGAGATTCACGTCTGACTGTAAAGTCAGCAGCAGACAGCTAATGCATTTTGGGACACATGAACAGTTTTACCTGTACTTAGCATGCTCAGAATTCATGTCGGTAAAATGCCGACATGACCTTGAAGTAGTGGTTTAAGACTGAGACACCCAAAGTGGAGGATGTGTGCACAGTAACGCAGGACATATTTACTGTGGAAAAGTCGACTTTCTCATCAAGACTGGAGCCTGACAAATTAAAGAAAGGGTAGAGGAACTGGACTTGGCTCAAATCAGCAACTGAATCAGATTTTATTTTAGAAAAACACAGGATATGGTACACCCTTTTCTGATAGCCCTAGGCTGGCTGCTGCAGTGTTACCACTGTAATTGACATGTTTTCATTGTATCTCTTGTGTTTTTTTATGTACGACTTTTATCCTTTTTGTTATTTGAGGCTTATTCTCAAGGAAAAAAACAAAAAATTAGGATATGTGCGATAAATCTACAAATGGGATCTATTTCCTACATCTGATGAATGTCGAAATATTTTAGAGTAGTAACATTTACTTACGATGCAATGTTTTCTTTTAATCTATATTTACAAAGACAGACAAAACCACATACATTTGTATTTTACAAGTTTATGTGTAATGTTTATCTTATAAATATAAAGAGAATTCTGCACAATTTTCCCCCTTTTTTTAACTTTATTTTATTCCTTTTGGCCCTTGTTTTATTATTATTTTAATTATGTGTTGATTCATTTTTACCAGTTTACCAAATTCAAATTCCTTGTATGTGCAAATGTACCTGGCATTAAATACAACTTCTGATTCTGAGGATATGAAAATATCTTGATGTGGTTATTATTTGCTCCTACCAACCAATTAACAAAATCTGTCCTCAAAAAACACAGTTTCTTTTTCATTGGAAGTGTCTGCAGTTGGGTCCGTTACCATTTCACACTACCCAAGAGTGTTTAGATTTGGCTAGAACAAATCACACGTTTGACTGACAGGAAAGATCAGGTTGGACCTGTTCCCCTCACAAACTTGCAGATTTTTGTGCCAACTAGCCATGCCAACTGTCCCCAACTACTGCAGACTCTGCCCAACTGGGATTTGTGGGTAAAATTTGGCAAAAAAATCTCGTAGCGTGTCCTCATCTTAACTCTCTGCTCTTCTCCCAGTTTCTAACAAAGATGGAAGATCAGGTGAAGAGACTGTCTGAGCATTATGCTACAGGCCCACAAGGAAATCTAAGAAGCTTTACAGTTTAAGTGTAAGTGAAGTTAGGACTGATAAGTCTAAAGTTATTAGCTATCTATTTCAATAATCCACTGATCTTGATGTTCCTGGGGATTCAGCTACAGTTATGTACTAATTTCATACATATTTTCTAACTCTTGCTTGCTGAAACAGTTGAATGAAATTCAGGTAAGATAACTTAGCTGGTCCCTGGCAGGTTAGTGCATTTTTTGAAAGGTATAAATAACTTAATGTTTCCGAGGATCCTGGGAATTCAGCCGATGTCAAACATGTTAAACATTATAAAAAATCAATACCCGAATTTTCCTCAGGGGATTGATAAAGTATTTGTTCTTTCTTTCATATTAAAAAAAAGAAAACATTAAAAGGTTTTAATCTAGTTACATTAAAAATGAATGCTTAGATTAGTAGATAGGTCCTTAGTAGACCTAAGGTTTTAAACGGAAAACTGTGAGGCTGACCCTCAGAGCAGCCAGATGTATGTCATCAAGCTTGTGCACAGAGGAATGACAAAATATGAGAAAACAAAACAAAGTATTATGCCTCAAAATGAGTCCCATGTAAAAGCAATTGTCATTTTATCTTGCCAGCAGAGGTCCATGCACAGAATGCCCAAACAGGGAGTCCCATTAATATTTCCAGCACTTTAAAGCACATGGACTTTTCAAAGCTTTAAAAATCAAAATGGGTTTTTAAGGATTTTAAGCACCTGTACAAACCCCACAACTACAAGTTTTATCAAAATAGAAGTTGAAGTTGATATGAGTTGATCCAACACTTGCCTTTGGAGTAGCCTAAAAGTAGATCTATAGGTAGGAATAATTTATAACAAATTTCTTTTTTAGGCTTAAACTCTAGCATAATCCAAATAAACTACACATCCTTCCAACAAACATATTGTTTGTGTCTACACAGAAATTAACGTCCTCTGGTTAAGTCAAATAATACGACACTGAGAAGGTCAAAAACTGCCAACAATGATGACAAAGCAACTTAAGCCCTCAATCCTTTGCCTACTCGTCAGATGCTATAAACAACTGTGAGAAGTTTTCTGTGACCTGATAACAGTCGACATAATCTCCTACAGACAGAGAAGACGACGGCAGAGGAAACACACCAGTGTCCTGTCAGGGTCATTTTTTAACAGGCACAACAATAAAGCAGAAGCTACTGTGAAACTGCTGAGGAGGAAACACTCAGTCAACAGCCCCACTTCTCTAAGTGAGTGTCAGAGTGGTTGTGGTTGCCGAGTCCCAATTACCCACATATCTTTGAGCACAGAGAGCACTACCATGACAGTTTGATGTCAGCGCGTGAAAGAGGGGCCCGTATCTCCATTACAAATGCACAGACCAGAAGTTGTTTGTGTCTGCTCTAACATCTTTTTCTGATTCCTTTTAAGTTTGTCTTACCTTCTTTGACAAGCTGCACAAACACCGGGTTGTCCCCGCTGACGGTGAGTCCAAAGCCGTTTTCATCTTTCTGGATGATTACACATCGCTGTACCAGACCTGTGAGGGAGACAGACGAGACAAAGAGACACGACAGTGTCTTCAGAAGGACCAGGAAGTCACTCAGAGTTCACTGAGATGTGCTGCAGCCACTGAATCGACTGCAAGTCAACTCTGAACTTCTGACTTTATCCTTAACATGAAGCAGATACTTCTAACATGTGAAACATTATTAGGAAGAGGTGGGAACATTAATAACATTTTTCTTTTTATATGACTGATAGATGTCTGATTTGTTCATATTCTTCTATATTTTCATTTTGTGTGGCTGAAGATTTAACAGTCAATATAAAATGGAAAGGTTCAAAGTTTTAAACGTCATTTTTTTGAAATATTTATTGACCTACATGTACACACATTAATGAGATGATTTCATAACTAATGAATCAGGTCAAAAACAAACTATGGAGAATATTTTTCCACCTTTTTATTTTATAGGCATCTCCTCACAGCCAGTGTGGACAAAAGAAAGTAGAAATACTACATGATAATAATTAAATGTTAAGGCCATATGGCCATGAAAGTATTTCTTAGAGCTATCATCGGACAAATCTGCTCATAACCGATAACTAGTGGTTGGCTGATGATCAAAAAAGTGAAAGGAAAAAATTGTTTTTTTTCAATATAAAGGAAATCTGAGGCTGAATTTAAAACTTTTTACATGCTTTTACAAGACCCCATTGTGCATTGTAAGACTTGATAATTATTCTGTAAGGATTCCCCAATCAGGCAATTTCTAGGCTGATGCTGATTATCAATCACCACTCATAAATTGTGATTTTTTCTTTTTAACAACTGGTTAAGTGTTTGCTCTACAAAGCAGAACAAAAGGATCTCGAGAATCAATGTAATAATTACACAATTAAATTATTAATTTATTACTTGTTTTTACTTCGTGTGAATTAACAAAATTATTGACAAATGACTTGAACTATTCATCCTATCCAAGAGGAGAAACAGTGCAAATAAAAAATCAATCCTTTTATGAATACTAACTCAGTTACATAATGATAACTGATGTAACAATTTCAGAGTATCCTTAAGCGCATGCATGTCCTCCCACAGCTCCTATTATGATGTGTTGTTTTGCTGTTTTTCTCTTGTCACTTCATTCATACTTTTTTCCATCTAAGCAACGTTTTTATTGATTTGCATGTTGTAATTTTTTTCTCAAATTTGGGGTGGTGATTTCTCTTTGAGAAGGTGGTAGAGGGTCCTTATGCTAAATTTGTGAAGGAACACTGGAATAAAAAAAACAACAGAATAATAAATCCTCTCAAAAATGCAGACATATTATCACAGCAGACATGTTTGGTTGTTGTTTCACAGACCAGACAGAACAATGTTACTTTACAGGTTTTTTGTTTTTATCATCTGGAGTTTTGTTAGTGCGGCGAGAAAAGATTAAGGCTTATCTCATGAAAAGCGGACACTGACTAGACTATGAGGAGCATACAAACAAAAGAAAGCATGATGCAAAGAATGCATATAGAGAAAAAAAAACATGTTGTCATTGACACACAAGAGAGGAGATTCTCTGATAACAGCAAGCTCCCTGAAACATCTTCATAAAGCAGAGACTGTAAGTAACCTAACGTAAATACAGTGACCCTTGACTTTGTTTGTTGTTGTTTCTGAGATTTCCCGGTCAGTGCAGCATCGACCAGAGAGGTGAGTGGATCGATAAGGGCAGTGGTGGGGGTTGAAGAGAGGAGGAACAGGAGCTAATGCTGGGAGAAAGGTTAGGAGAGGCAGAAGCTTCAGGCTGGGGGAGGGTCGTAGAGAGAGGGGGAGAGGGTTTGGTGGAGCAGAGGGAGTGGGGGGAAGGGGAATTGGGGAGAGGGCAGGGGTGTTGAGGAAACTGTAAAGGCCATATGGGTGAAAGAGCTGGTGTGAATTTGCCTCTAGTTTGCAACAGTTTGTTGTTTTTTATTGTTTTTTTGCCTTTAAGGTGCTTTTGAATTGATTTCACGGATCTCTGGGTGATGATTGAAACAATCAGAAGAGCCAGTGCTGACAAGATCAGTGATTGGGTCAATCCATCTGTGCTGATGTATTATTCAGAGCTTTAACTGATCTGTAATCAGCACTCTTTGCTGAAACCCAAGGAAATGTACTCTGGAGCATAAACAGACCTCTGCTACTGACAGAGTGCCTTCAGCGGCACATTGACAAGAGAGAGGAATAAAAGCTATCAGATTGCTGCAGTCAAGATCAGATTAAATTGATGAAATCTTGACAGCCAGTATGTTTAGGGATGCAACTATACACTCATGATGCTTTTCCATTTGTGCTATCTACTTAGCTCTGCACAGTTTGGATACAAACAGCTCCGTTTTCCTTTACAGTATAGACGCTGTCAGTACCTCATTATGGTAGGCAGGACTATCATCGTGTGGCTCTGCGAAACTATGGTTTGTTGTATTATTCAACGTCAATCATCTGTACCTTATAATCATTACAGATGTTAATGTAAATATTAGATTATTACCCTTTTCATGATTATTATTGATGATACTTCAATAAAAACTGTCACTACAATCATACAAACATGAGGACCCTCCTGAAAACAAGATGCTGCATCTCAAGGGACTAACCTCAAATAAATTTATATTCAGCAGAGACAAATATGGCAAAGACAGGCCTATGATTGGCCCATGGATCTGTCACTGGCTTTCGTTCTTACTTTGGTCCACTTGTCTCTGCCCACCTCCCTTTCTTCACCCACACATCCAACAAAGCATAGTGTGGATGGCTGTTCATCATTGGACTGGGATCCACATTCAAGATTTCCTGCTGCTAAACAGAGGTTTGTTCCTTTTTTCCTCATGTTGGATTTTGGATGCGTATCTATATGTATATGTGTTTTTTGGGATGCAATACAGCATCGCAGAGCCGACAACAGGGGGGTTTCATTTCTGTGTCAATACCCCTGACTTATGGTGACACTGCGACCTTTCAGAGGTCAGCTGTCTCCACATCACGTTTTGTTACCGCTCAACTTGGAACCCTGCTTGAGGTGATACGAAAAACTGCGCCAGGTCCTAGGTATAGTCCCTAAAGGAAAACGTTAACATTCGAGCCAAGTCGAGCTGATACCATGTAATGTAAAAGCGTAAGCTGTAATACGTTCAGGTTGGCCTAGGTAAAATCAGAATTTGACGGAGCTGAACCTTGAATAAACAATGTTGAATGGAGTTGACTTTTTTTCTTGACAATAATGAATAATTATTTCAGTAACACTGTGTAACTGAGTTAATGTTCTTAAATGTACTGCCTTTTATGTCTATTTGCACTGTTCTGCCTGTTGGATAAATAAAGTCTTTTTCAGTCTGTCAATAATTTTGTTAATTTACATAAATAAAAACAGTAAAAAAATAAGTAGTATCTTTGTGTAATTTAGATGTCCTTTCTGCCCAGTACTATATCACATTACACTTTAAGATGTTTTGTACTATTTTGTTAGCAAGCACTCAACTAGTTGCTAAACCAAAACATGAATAATGATCATATTAGTATAGGACAAGCTCCCAAACAAGTGAATTGCATCAGCCAAGAAAAGCCATCCCTAGTCAGAACACCACAAGAATCTGACTTTTTCTAACAGCATGAATATGATCACTGAAGATTATGCTGGTACAGTGTGTTCGACACAGATACCACACATCAAAAGCCACACTGCTAGTTTCATTATTTCCCAACATGTGAAGTCACGCACCACCAGATTCAGTACTTTTATGAGTCTGTAAACAACTTCAGTGTCTTTCTGAAAGTAATGCAGCCAGTATTGTACTAAATTAAATCGCTCAGATGATGATAGAAGTGAGAGAAGGCACAGAAATTCAACAATTCCCTTAGAGCTCAGAGGAAGTGAGGTGCCATAATGACCTTCGACTAACATGTGGATTATAAAAACATCACTAAGCCGGTCTCCAGCATGGGATCATCTCCTAAGTGAAAGACATTATGGGCATCTAGATATATATTCTAAAAGAGATTATTATTGAACCAAATTTATACCATCACTTAAATTAAAATATGGAGTTTTGGGAAATAACCCAAAGGCGGGATTATGGTTTAGTGTAAACTGTTTAACTGCATCCTGTTGATCCAAAATCTATCCCTTAAGTAGGATTGACCAAAGCAGCTGAGGTCCTCTGCAACAGATTCCAACACTGACCATTATTTATTGGAGAAAAAAACACTAACATATACATGAATTCTGATGAAAATGTGTATTAAGATGCATTTTGCCATAAGGATTAAAAGATAAAGGACAAGTGTTTTTGTTTTCTGCTTTGTTTTTAAGATTTAATTACAAATATCTCAAAACTCTGAGAGCCTGAAATTACAATTGATAGAAAAATACAATATTGGACTTTAACAGACGTCCAGTATTCAAAGTTTTTAAGCTGGTTGAAGCAAATACTTTTTTTTTCTAGTAATAGACAACTATATATATATTGTTTTGTTTTATTGAAACCTGCATCAGGTCTCCCTTGTCGAGTCACTGGCATAGATGTCTTTTATAAAATTGGTGATGTTGCTGTAAAGTTGTTGTGTATGTCTCTGTTTCTATCAATTTGTTTTAATGGACTTTGAGTATATCAATAAAGTATCTATCTATCTATCTATCTATCTATCTATCTATCTATCTATCTATCTATCTATCCATCTATCTTCCCAACTGGATTGGCCTATTCCAAATATTAACTTAAAAAGTAAAGCATTATAGTACTACTTATTATTTGTAAATATTACAGCCAAAAGAGGGTACGCATTAACATCCGAATTTGTGCACCAGACTACCAGTTTCACCTGCTAAGTGGCAGATATCTAGTAATTGATATTTGTGGTTAAGAAACAGTGCAAAAATTAAATTCACCGGAAAAGTTCTGTCTATAGTAATTGCCAGAAAGCCTGATTGTTTTGGATTATGTTCATCACGGAATATTTAGATTCTAGACTCATTTTTGATAAAAAATGACTGCATAAAAACATTAAGTTACATTCATAATGTAGTCTTAAAATGCATGTGCCATGGGATGATGCCTATGATGCCATAGGATAAGGTAATTAAAATCCAAATTACAACTAATTTTGGGTAACTTTGGTCAAACTTGAGGAGGTATTAATATAAATTAATACAAAGTTAATTGTAAGACTCAGATTTAAAGTTTAGGAAAAAATTGTTTGGTCTTGTTGATCTTTTTATTTGACATTTTAACAACAGAAGATTTAGTAATTATCAATAACATTCTATGTTGATGCTCATTGCCAAGTTAAAATAATTGAGACGTCATCTGTTGATACTAGTTTGGCAAAAATTCAGCACCTAACTTGGGCAAGTATGAGAATAATACACAATGAACTTAATCCTCAATCTCTGTTTAAAACCAATATCTAGAGGCAATTTCACTCCAGGGGTCTGAAGGTTGTATAGATGCAGCTGTCACACCAGCCATTCCAGCAGGAGCATCTTACCACAGGACTCAGGCTTCCCCTCTGCTAGCACACTGCTGCTGCCACTCTTCTGCACCACCAGAGCTTCTGCTCACAGCCCCCACCACGCAGACCACAGCGCAGACAGCACAGCAGCAGACAAACACACACACATACGCACAGACATAACAAGAACCAACACAAGGAAAGGAAACACAAAACAGGAAAGAGAAAATCATGAAGGAGAAACAATCATGGAGGAAGAAAAATTAAATGAACACATAGGTATTTTAATTAAAACACAATGGTTTGAAAAGGAAAGAGTGTTGTCACTAGATTTTAACTTTCTTGTTATTTGTTGAAAAGTTCATTTTTTAAAATAACCAACACTTTTATAGGTGTCACTTATGAATACAAGACCGTGACCTCAACATCGGGTGAAACATTTAAAAAAGACTGTATTCATCACACATTAAATCCACGAGCAGCAGTGGTTTTAGAGCAGAAAATTTCTATGATCAAAATTCTGTGCTAATACTCTCTAACCTAAGTACAGGTGAGCCTTCATATCAAGACACTGGTCAGATCTAATAAATATTAAATCCATCTCTAGGGTCCTTTAAAATCCACAATGACGTAATTGTGGACAGAACCATGGAATTGGACATTAAAAGCAGAATTCAATATAAACCCGGAATATCACAGAAATGGCCAACAGTTTACGTAAAAGTTTTTTTCAGAATATAAAGGAACGTATCTTTCTGGAAAATGCTCTGAGGGGGCCACTAAGGCTGGGGACAATGCACGCTTCACTCCCTCCCATTAATAATGCAAACATATCGAAGCAACCACCTGAGACGCTGGCTAAGTTGGCAAAAAAGCTACAAAACTCCCGGCTAACTCCAAAGAGCAGGGCAGAGCAGTTTCCCAACAATTATTATGTGTCAAGCGATCAAATGTCCTGCAAATTTTGGCCTCAATTACACAACAACGAAAACGGAGAGTTTCTGTTGCGTTTGCACCTTCTGTTTACATGATGGTGCCTGGAGTGCCTGAATCCACAAACTTTTGAAACCAGGGTCCAAAGTGAAAATTTTTGAAAACGTTTTGGTATTTGTCTTCGTCTAAACAGGAATCCATGTTTTCAAGGAAAACGATGACACGTGGCGCCAGGGCAGTACTCTTTCAGATAAAGTTTGTGCGTGCACCTAGGAACAACAACAACAGCTTCGCTACATTGCCAACTACTGGCCTTGAATGAGCATTTTCAGTTGTTCTCCCAGATCAGTGTCAACGTGCATTGTTTTCACATCATCTCTGAAAACGCCAAGGAAAAACATTTCCCTGTCTGTTGACAACGTCGTGTAAATGGACCCTTTGTCAACATACTGTTGACTGGACCTGGAAAGATACATTTGAGGACCACCTGAAGAGTGAGTGATAATATTTCATTACTTAATACGATGTCTCAGGGTTAAATTTGCAAAAAATACTAAAATATGAATTATCAAAAAAATTTGACTGAAAAATCGCGATATGGGAAAAATTAAAACAGAATTTGGGAAAAAATAACACAGATTTTATAGGGCCCTACATAATTAAGGTGGACAGTGAGAATGCATTTGCAGAATTTTATGGCTTGTCTGTCAACACAAGAATGTCTTGTTACAAACTGCCTCATGGAGCTGATGATGAAAATCAATCTAAAGCAAAGATACAGAAACCACAGAAAGGGCACCAGTCTTTGTCCTGTTAAAAAGCAGCAGCCTTTTAAAATTCTGAACATACACTCACCAGCTACTTCATCAGGTACACAAACTGCGTGCTAATGCAAATAGCTAATCAGACAATGAAATGACAGCAACTCCGTGCAGGTAAACATGATCAAGACAACTTGTTGAAGCTCAAACTGGGCATCAGAATGTAGAATAAAGGCGATTTAAGAGACTTAGAACTTGGCTTGATTGTTGGTGCCAGACAGACTGGTCCAAGTATTTTAGAAACTGCTGATCTGCTGGGATTTTCACCTCCAGTTTACAAAAATAGTCAGAGAAAGGGAAAATATCCAATGAGCTTTAGTTCTCTGGGTTAAAATGCCTTGTGAATGCTAGAGAATGAATGAAAAGGAACATTAACTCAAATAATCACCCCTTAAACCCCAAGATATGCAGAGGACCACTTCTAAATGTGTCAAATCTTGAGGCAGATGGGCCACAGCAGTAGAGGACCATACTGGGTGCCACTCCTGTCAGTTAACAACAGGAAACCAAAAACCTGGACAGTAGGAGATTGGAAAAATGTCGTCTGGTCTGACAAGTTTTGATTTCTGCAGCAATATGTAGGGTCAGAATTGTGCATAAATTACATGAAAGCATGGATCCATCTTGGTTTGTACCAATGGTTCAGGCTGTTAGTGGTAGTGTAAAGGTGTGGGAGATACCTTCTTGGCAACCTCTGTACACCTTCAAACTAAATGAGCATTATTTAAATGCCACAGTCTACCTGAGTACTGCTGCTGACCATGTCCATTCCTCTATGACCACAGTGGACCCATCTTCTGGTGAATTCAGCCGAATAATGTGCCATATCACCAAGCTCGAATCATCTGAAACTACTTTCTTGAACATGACAATGACTTCAAAATACTTCAATGGCCTCCACTGTCACCATATCTCAATCCAACAAAACACCTTCAGGATGTGGTGAAACAGGAGACTGACATCATGGATGTGCAGCCGATACTTCTGCAGCAAATGTGAGAAGCTATCACACTAAAATCCTTGAGGAATATTTCCATGGCCTTGCTGAATCTTTGTCCCGAATCTTGGCTTACGAAGTAACTAGTGAGTGTATGTTTGTTATTCATTCTTTAAAAATTAAAAATGCCTTAAACAGAATGGTTAACTATCTACTTATGATTTTGATTAACTAGTAACTTCAAATCTTGACCATCCCTAGAAAACCACAAACACTCTAAAATGATGACAGAAAGATGCAGCTGGAAGAGAAGCTATGACAAGGCAGATAAGAAGTCCATGCAACTTGCAACTAACTAAAAAGACATGATGAAACACATAACTAACAGCATGCAGGCATGCAAAAGCTCATGAAAATAATCAAAATATGAATCACGTCTAAAAATAACAACACAAGGGTGATCCAGGGAAAGAAGTATCATTTAAATGAGGAATATTTTCTTCTCTTTGGCTACTTGAATTGTGGTGATTTCCTTTTGCCTCTTAAATTTAGACCAAACATTTAGAAAGAGATTTTAGTGTTGTGACACAAACAGACACGCAACACAGCGCGTGTCTTGTGTAACAATGTAGAAAACACACCATGTTTATATTGTGTTGCATCATACAGAGATAAGCTGCCATTTGGTGCAGAGGATTTTCTATTTCGTTTTGAATACAGAAGCCTCAGCCACATCTCAAATCATGCCAGCCTGATTACTGATGAATGCCACATGGAGTGTCGCCACATCAGACTCGTCTGTTTCTAACCCTGCAATAAACTTCAAACTGGTGGGCATAACTGGCTTAGTGGTAACTGTGCCCAAGAAGAATACATTGAGACAACCAAAGGGAGAGCTGAAAACTCAGGAATCAAAGTGCACTGATTTATGTCAAACTACAAGGTCCATGTGGACACTACACATGCAGATTTAAGGTTCCTGCGATGGGTTGCACCAGCTATGCGTAAGGTCAAACGTGGGCTAGTTTAAACGTAAGTTCTTTCTTACAACAGAGTTTACACTTTACCGAAGTTTGAGGTGTTGCATCACCTGAGACAGTTTCAACATAGGTTTAACCCTCAAGGCACCTTGGAGGACCAAACATGAACATTCTGCTCATTTTGATTGTTTTATTCTAAATACAACAGTCAGTTTAAAGGCTAATTGTATGAAACTTGGCCAGGATTTGTTTTTATAGTTATTGTTAAAAGTTTATAGTTATTGCATTTATGCCTACACTCTTAACCCTTGTGACCAATTTGGTTCCATCCATCCATTATCTATACCACCTCTCCCTTTTGGGGTCAAGGGTGCCTGGAGCCTATCCCAGCTGACACTGGGCGAGAAGGTACAAGCTGAACCAGTTGCTAGCCAATTGCAGAGCCACATAGAGAGACAGTCAACCATTCACACTCACACCTAAGGGCAATTTGGAGTCACGAATCGACCTAATGAGTTTGTTTTTGTTTTTGGTCTGTGGGAGGAAGCCGGAGGGTCTGGAGAGAGCCCATGCATGCACAGGGAGAATATGCAAACTCCACTCAGAAAGGCCTTGACTGACATGGATTCTGAACCAGCGACCTTCTTGCTGTGAGGCACCCACACCTCCTGCTGTGCGACCGGTCCACCCCAATTTGGTTCCACTGAGTCAAATTATAACCACATATTTGGATATACTGTGATCCCGACATATAATGCTTTCCCATGAATATCCAGTAAAACTTAAAAAAAAAAACAACAACAACGTTATTTCTACTGTTAGGTCTAATGTTGTTGTAAATATTTGATGCTGTGAAAGTGGAAAAAAACATTATATATTACATTTTTATTACCCTTTATGAGAGGGACTGTTTTGGAACCTCAGGGTAAAAAATGTAACTTCAATTTTAAGGGGCCTCAAGGGCTAAGTTATGACTTAAATTTAACAGCTACCTCCTAGTAGGTGTGAGGTCCTCTGTAAAATACAGCTCTATTGTTCTGTTCATAAAAGTGGGATAACTTGATGGATGAGGAGGAGCAGGGGGTCTGTACTTCTTGGTGGAAATGCACCATTAAGAGGCTGTTTGGTGTCAGTATTTTCTACAATAGAATACATTCCTCAGAAATATATGATGACTTTCTTGCCCTCACTTTTGTTTTCTGTCAGCAAGGGTAATTTCAGACATTCAGCAAAACTGCACCATTAAATTCCTACATTGTTGGCGATTTTACTGCACATTTCCTTGTTCTTACATTACTCTGTCTGTGGACAAAGGCTGTAAGCTTCAGTGAACTCCTTGTCCTGATATTTTGACATAATTTACACACTTTTTCTTAGTTATTTATCAATTAATCCCAGTTTAGGAAAGTTATTTCCAGCTGTTGTCTGTTGTATCGACATTAGAGATGGGTTTTGATCAGAAGTTGCTGATAACAATGCCATTAACGATTCTGCTTATTGATTCAGTTTTTTAACAATTCCCTTACCGATTCTTGGGGCAATTTCTATGTAGGCAAAAGCTCGCCTATGTACACGTCAGTCCTGATTTCCAGTGCTGTGCTGTGTAGATTAATGCTTCTGCAGGTTGCTGGTGTTGCCACTTACATATAGTTGGGCAGTAAGTGTCTTTTTGTTGAAAATTAAGTCACAATTTAACCACTTCTGCACTCTGTCTGCCATGATTTTAGACTTCTTTGATCGTCTCTGCTGACTGCCGTGACGTCTTTGACTTGAAGGCATGCAGAACAAAAGTGGAAAGAATTAATACGGGAATTGATGATTGATTGATTCCTTGAGCAAGTTGTTATTGATTCTGAACTGAAACCAATTTTGTTTTCCATCCCTAACCAAGATGTGGTCTGTTTGCCTCAGAATTTGAAAGGCAATGAAATTTTTTTTTTTTTTTCTAGAAAAGCTTTTCTGATCGAATAAATGAATTTAGAAAGTCCTGTGATAATATTTTGCTTAGTTTGAAGGTTACACTCACATTAGTTAAGATGAACCTTACGTCTCCATGGTGCAACTCAACAAAGACACTACTTGAGTTACAGCTTGACTAGTTTCAACATGAGGTTGGACTAGTGTGGACTTTACACCAGAAGAAATTACGCAGAGCTGGTGCAACAGGCTATTGTAATCTAACCTCTGTGCTACTTAAACACATCAGCAAAATGTGAGGATCAGGCAAAAAGCACAGTCAATACAGACTCAGTCCATAAACAAACATTATTCTTTCTGTTATTTGGATTCAACTCTTGCACAAAATACATCGTTAAGACCCAAACAGTAATCTCAGATCAGACCACACAAGTTCAGTGAATGTAAAGGTTTCAAAGAGATAAACACACACCACCTCTCACCATCCCAGCATGCATTATGCATGGAGCAAACCATCAATAGCAAACTTGTTTTTATCAGACTGTGACTGTACTTCAGTGAAAGAGAGAGAGAGAGAGATACAGACCCCTATGTGGCAGTGAGATAAACGGTTGTAAACAGTGATAGAGGGAGGATATGAGAGAGGGAGAGAAGAAGGCAGAGACACAGAACGAGAGGGACGTTACCTGTAGGGTCAAATTCATTGGAGGGAAGTGAGCTTTTGTCACTTTTAGGTTTCTTGTCTGGGGGGTGGTCTTTACTGAGAATGCTGCTGGTTCTGGAGATAAAGACAGATTCATGAGACATAGGTTAACATACATTTGCATTGATTTTTCATGTGTTGTCATATTCACAATAGTAAAGATCTCACCATGCACTACCATTGCATGTTTCTGTGTAGATTATTGTAGGGGTGTCCCGATACAACTTTTTCACCTCCGATACGATACCGATATTGCAGCCTTGAGTACTGGCCGATACCGATATCAATCCGATACGATATCAGCAGGAATCATACATACTTTTATTATGTAATGTTTAAATTGCAAAATAACCGCTGTGTTTAATTTAAACATAAGCATATCTACAACTGAATTAAATAAATAAAAAATAATTTAGCTTGTACAGGAGTGCTTATATCGGAGATTTTAGATGCAGGCCGATATAATCCGATATCAGTTTTCTTGCTGATATCGAACCGATATCTGATATCAATATCGGATCGGGACAACCCTAGATTATTGACATATTTCTGTAGACCAACCTCAGAGTTAGCATTGGTCCCACTGACAAAAAGCCTATGGGTTTCTGGATTGTTTTGAAGTTCTGTTGTGGAAAATAATCAAATGACACTTGAACATTTTGTTCAACATGATAATCTTTACTAGGGGTGCAGAATATTGTTGAAACAATGTCTATATCTGTAGACAATTGCCAAAAAAAATATGCTATGCTTTCTTTTTTAACAGACAAGAAGGTGTTTTAGTTCATACCTTTACATGTTTCGACGGAGCTCTTTGGTCTTCGTCAGAAGTGTCACCTGATGTTAGTCTGACGTGTCTGTTTTCTTTCTTTTTTTCTAACATCTGGTGACACTTCTGACGAAGACGGAAGAGCTCCATCGAAACATGTTAAGGTATGACCATAAACACCTTCTTGTCTGTTAAAAAAGAAAGCATAAGCATATTATCAACATTGACATAATGAACTTACTTGGAGTATTATGCCAAAATAGACGTTTATCAGTATAAGCAGATTTGGCCATAAATAATCCATGTATTGGCTTTATTTTGGTAGAATGTAAAAATGTACAACAATGGTTTACCTCATTATTAATGAATGTCAACCTTTATGAATGAAACGTATTATTTTTTCAAGCATTAAATTACATCATTCTTGCTTCACATCTGTTTCTAGCAAAAATTGACTAAGAAAGGAACAGGTCAGTTTAAGTTAAGTTGATGCTGTGTGTTCTTGGCAAAAATATCAGCATCAACCTAGGTACTGTCGATAATGACTTTTTAATACTGCATATTAGACATTGGCAAAAGAAATTCCAGTATCGTGCATCCCTTATCCACCGCTACCAAACACCTTGAAGTGAAAATATCAAAATTGGTGGAAGTGAAAAGCTGTTAAGGAAGAGGTAACTTATCGTGTTTCATGTGATGAAGTTAAATGTCCTCTTGAAACTCAGTGGTCCTGGTTTGATACTTCCACATTAACATATTAGTAAAAAATGAAAGTTAAAATCGCTTAAATGATGGGTATGTAAGATCCAAAACCAAAAGGCTTTCGAGAGATGATGAGTAGAAACTGACCTGCTATCAGGTCATCCCACTTCCTCTGTTTGTTTCATTTCATGTATTAGGCCTTGTTTGACTGATGAATTTCCAATAATGAAGGAGACTAATGGGGGTTTTCCACTGAGTGTACAACATGACTCAGCTTCACTTTACTTGTTTGTTTTGGTTTTCCATTAGGGATGGATAAATGAATTATAGAGAGAACATAAACCCTAGAGAGTTCAGTATTGCTTTATATCTAAAAGATTTGTTACTATGACATTGGACAATGTAGTCTTTACCTTGTAGTTGTAATGTTAACACTGTTTTTCTTGGTTGCTGTTGGTTAAATTTGAACTTTTTAATATTTTTTAAAACTTTGAATTGTGACTCTGGACATCAGTCTTTCATTTGAATCTCCAAAGAAACAACTGAGTTGCTCCTTGTTGTGTTATCTTTTTCTTTTTAAGAAAAGCATGGAGTTAGAGTATTCAGTGTGATTGGTGTGTGGAAATAAAAATTCCAAATAAACACTACGGATTTCTGTATTTGGACAGTGATATTTAATAGAGTAACTGGTATTTACACACTTTGATGCATTTAGACAAATCACAATTGCACTTATTATGACTTGCAGGTGGGTGATGGGGAGGGTGGCAAGAAAAAAAATTTATCTTGAGGGATGGGGCACAAAAGAAAGTAATATAGAATCACTGATTTAGGGAGCATAACCAAAATAATCGTGTTAACTTTTGTTTTTTTGGACTCACGACTGCAGCACTCTGTTTGCACCAGAAGCACGCAAATGAAGATTCAGAGGAACTTACACCAACACACAACCACCAATTGTTCAGTTGAGCATCGAGAATAATGTGGCCAGAGTCCCTCCTAGTGCATGAATCATGCTGAGTGTGTCTACTGTATAATGTGACAGCCAAAGAGGAAGTGGAGCCGCTCTGCTGAGCGCCCAGGGAGCAACGCCTGAGAAAGGACGCTCCTCAGAGGAGGTGCTACAAGGCCAGACTCAGGCTTGAACCCTCTGAAGTTATGTATGGCTCCCTCTGCTTATACCGGCCCCAACTGTGAAAGGCCAGTGTTCTGTTCACAGTGAAAGGCAGTGATGGGCCGCTCTCAGAAGAGGGACCCCTTTGTCCCTCACTCTGTGTTTGTGTGTGTGTGTTAGTGAGAGGGAGGGGAGAGAGAGGGGATGTTTGGTCCAAACTCTGAAGTCTCCTGTGCTGCAGTGCACCAGGCTGACACTAGTAAAACCTCCCTCATCTGGAGCTCTAAATCAGGGCGTCCAAACATGTTTCCCTGAGAGTAACGAAGATAAAATGTAAGGATGACTGGGTAAAGCCGACATACCCACCTTAAGTGTATCAGAGTTGGTTATATCAATCTAATGTAGGCAAAGATGTCTTTAATTATTGAAAATGCTTTACTAACAGCTTACATCAGTTCTTTACATTAACTCATTGTTAATGATTTTGGGGAAGCCAATCAGATTTCAGGAGGCCCTGGTTGGCCCAGGCTAGGATGAACCAATGTCAATTTTACAATTAGCTGAGCAGTGGAAAGGAGATGATAATGGCTCATCCCTACTTTCAGGCTTAAAACAAGAGCAAACTGCACAAGGCTGACATATTTGCACGACCTTAGTAGGTGCTTGACGATGACCTAGGGCCCTATAGAATCTGTGATCATGGTATCGCAGAAATCACAGAATTGGACATTAAACACAGAATTCAATATAAACACGGAATATCACAGAAATGGCCGACATTTTACGTAAAAGCTTTTTGTCGGAATAAAAAGGAACGTATCTGCTGGGAAAATGCTCCGAGGGGGTCACTAATGATGGGGACAATAAATGCTTCACCCTCCCCCTCCTCCTCTTCTCATTAACAATGCAAACATGTCGAAGCAGCCGTCTGAGACACTGGCTAAGTTGGCAAAGAATCCAAGAAACTCCCGGCTAACTCCAGAGTACAGGGCAGAGCAGTTTCCCAACGATAATTGTGTGTCAGGCGATCAAATGTTCTGCAGCTTTTGTAAACATACTGTTGAGTGGACCCGTGAAGACACATATGAGGACCACCTGAAGAGTGAGTGATTATATTTCATTACTTTATACAGTGTCTCAGGGTTAAATTTGAGTAAAATACTAAAAACTGAATCCTCAGAAAATTAAAACAGAAAAAAACAAAATATGAGAAAAACGGAATTTGGGGAAAAAATGACACAGATTTCATAAGGCCCGAACGACCGGTAAAACTTCGTAAATCAGACCTTGAGATTCGGATAATAAAACAAATGAGGGGAATTTAAGCTACTCCTAAATGCTGACATTAGTATGTTTAAATTCACCAGTCAAGCACAAGCTTTATATGCTAGTGTGGGCCAAATTTTTTTTTATTTTATTTTTGGCACTTGCTGTGGGCCAACTACAGCTGAATTTGCACAAAGTGGTTTGGTTTCATACAGTAAGAAGTGATCTCAATTGCGTTTCCGCTGCCAGCTGTACCTTTACCTCAGGTTGAGGTTGTGAGCCAGAAAGAGAGGGTTGTGCCAGCTTTGTAATTGCAGTATCAACCAGGACTTGAACCGGCCACCCTCCAGTCCACAGCCCAAGCCCTTTTGGACTGAGCTTCACTGGCGTCTGAAGTAGAGTGCCACTGTAAATCTGTTTATTTGACAGTACCGTACCGTTTGGTACAGTAAGATCTGAACTCCCTTGTGTTTCTGCTGCCATTACTTATTTAAACATGGCGTGGTATGTAATTTCATTTCAGCTGCTGTCATGCTGGAATTGATGACTTTTGTGACCAACCAACAGACTATAGCACTATTAGTTCCACCCTTTGGGGCCACCTCAGTATTCTCCACACCCATTTAGAAGGGTGCCAAAAAGGGGGACGGCAAAGGTTGGTCGTGGCTACCTCTTCTCCTTATTTGACCAAGAGAAATGCCTGTAACTAGGTACCATACTGAGCCAAAGTGAACAGGACTGCTTGGTGTAAACCAGGGGTCACCAACTTTTTTGAGCCTGAGAGCTACCCAAAGATGAGGAGTATTACAGAGGGCTACCTGTTGGATTTGATGTTTCTGACTGATATAAATTTGCATAGTTCAACAAAAAAAAAATCATATTATGCATTTAGGAGGCTACATGTGACACTGAATGTTTACTTGTTACTATAAATGACAATAATTATTACTCATGATTGAGAAATAACACGAGAATATTATACTTACATGTATCTTTAATGATTTAATTTATGTAAAACTTAACTGATATGTAGTAGTCGCACTTTTGTGATTCTTTTTTGTACAAGTGACACTGTAAGGGCTTTAGCTAGCAGCAGTGGTGATAAAGGTGAGGCATCAGTGCATCAAAGTAAACTTTGCATCTACACAGGCCAAAGTTTATAAGAAAAAAGGCAGTTTTGAAACACAACACACGTTAAATTGTTTTTGTATTGATGTATGTTTGATTTATTTGCATAAGGAATAGAAATTATATTTCAAGGACGGCGTTTTATTTCAGATTCTGTGGTGTGAACTTGTGTTTCCTTAGAACGTCCTCATGGGCACCTCAGAGGCTCCTTAAGGGCTACCAGGTGCTTGCGGGCACCCTGTTGACTGCCCCTGGTGTAAACAAAACATAAAAGTGGGCCGCTGGCCGCAGCTGTCCCCCAAAGTTTGGACACCCAACACCCAAAGCTCTGAACCAATGCTGTGTGTATGTGTGTGTGTGTGTTCACAAGATCATCTGCCAATTCGCATGTAGGCATTGTTGAAATCAAATATGAGAAAAGAGAACTGGTTCTTACCTATTTGCTTTCTTGGGAAACCTGCAAGATAAAACAAAAGAGGCTTCAGTATCTCACACAGACAACTAACCACAGATGACGTGTTAAAGTAACAACACGCTGAGCTGTTTATGCTTTTATGGAGGCTGAAAAACAAGACCAATCTCAGGCTTCTGCAGAGACCCGTATAGTGGTAAACATGTTAATCCTGATCTAACATCAGAGTTCTTCAGCTGCAGATTAAAGCCTTTTCCAGGTCAAATGTCCTCTCAGATCTCAGATGTGAGTTTGTTTCTGTGGATGTGTGTGCGTGGGTGTGTAATTGTGTGTGTGTAATTGTGTGTGCATTGCAATCTTCTTCCTCACAGGCATGACGACTTTGCTGCAATAATCATATCCAAATCACATCCACAGCCTGGATCCTTCCAAACAGCCCTCCCCGAGACTGATTAGTGCCACAAAGTGATGAAGTCAAGAAGTGGATTTGGGAACAGTCAGCCTTATTTTAGAAAAGATAAAGATATTCAGGAGGTTAAATTAATACTAAGGTTTTACTGTAATGTCTAAAAATCACAGGAGTCTTGTTTCAGCTTTAGGTTCCAGCATTATTTGCTAGTTAACAGCAGCCGTATTGTTTCAACTGAGCCCAACAATCTCCCTGACACTGACACTGCAGTAACATGAAAATACAGCAAATTATCATCTGTGGGAGGAAGCCTTTTACAAAACATGACCCAAGCGAACCTAACATCTATTACACAAGAATCAATTTTACTTCCATTTCTCCATGACGGGTGAGTAGAGACAGATGCAATTCCCCTCTAAGTTTAAGTTCACCACAAGTCACCGCGGGGGGTCATAAATGCTATTTTGAACCTATTCTAAAGGACTGAATCAATCTTATATATTCATAGTAATGCACTTTCAACTGAGGAGAAAATGCCTGAAGCACTTACTGACTGCAAATTATTTGAGTGGCCCCTCAGTTTCATATCATAATTAACTAGAAAGCACTCAGAGAGCGCAAACCTCCACCAAGGGAGCTCACAAATTGCTGTTACATCTATAAGCTATAGTTCCATGATAAAGTTACCATCATAAAATGATTCCTTGACCCTGAAAACCCACACCTAGCACTCTGAATCATTATTAATTACAGTTATTGAGCAAAAACCATCATTCACAGATGTCGGTTATCTGGATCACCACCAAAGTCTGATCATTTCTAAGTTGGGCCATTACCAACATTTAGTCCTTTTAAAGACAAAGGTAGAGATGTTTAACCATTTCTGTTCATTGCTAAAACTTACAACTCTACATAAGACAGATGAGGTTCACCGTTCAATACGCATATGAATTGCAGGACTTTTGGTTTTAAAAACCAATTTCATTAATTTGTGCCTTTTTCTCTCCTTGCTTCTGTTGCTGTGTTTGAGCCCACAAGTCAGAGCACAGGGGCAAGCAAACTTCCATTGAGAGAAGCACTGCATTAAAGTTGGGCCAAGAAATATCTGTTCCCATCCGTAGTCGAGTCAGAGAGTTCAACATTTGCCAAAGCTGAAAATCAATAACATTAGCTGATCAATACAGCCATAGAGGCTCATGGGTCCTGTTGCATAATGTCATTTATTAAACCACTGATGCACAAACATTCATCCGGGTTTGTAGGGGGAACATAAACTCCTGGCAAATCAGTGCTGTGAATTTAATTAAGCAGAACATGTGTTACCTTTTCATCCAACAAGTCCTCAAAAGACTTAAACATACTGGCCTCTACAGATAGAATAATTATCCTAATCTGCTTAAAACTGCATTGAAAAGCAATTCCAGACTCTGTTAGTTAAAATATGTAATCCATTTTTAAATCCTTGCTGAAGTCAGCAGACTGACAAACAGAAACAAACTTAACAATCCTTAATGGGCCTTAATGAACGGAAGCTGGTGGTTACATTATGATGTGTTCAATGACAACTCAGAAAAATGACAATTAGATGATTAAGCAAAATGTCTTGATGTGTTTCAAGGGAAATGCCAACTTCTTTATTCTTTTCATGTCTTGCCTCACTCCCAAGCAGATAGACACCATTATTTCAACTCTCTGTGCTAATTAGCTTAGCTCAAACACTAGGAGTCGGTGGGAAGTGTTAGCCTGCCTCTGCTGCCTAAAGTCGTCAGATAAACTCTTCAGCAACTCTAAATGCTAACTGCCGGCAATTCAAGAATGGCTTGCTCACAACTGTGTATCGGTTCTTACCGTTCCCTTAAAAAAGTTGCTCAAAAGACTCAACTCGGTCGCAAACATCACATCTCTAGCAAACCACTGCGGAAGTAGGTCAACCAAACAAAGCCTCTGTTTAAGAGTAGAAGATAATATGATGATAGAAGATAATGTGACATAAAGTGGCAAAAAAACAAGTCTCAACAAGCACACAGTATCGTTTATAGTTGCTGAAGAGTTTATCTGATGACTGTAGGCAGAGGAAGGCTAACACTTCCCATTGACTTGTTTGAGCTAAGCTAATTAGCAGCTGGCGAGCTTTGCCTGTCTCTTCCTTGTAACTGCACATACAGTCGAAAGAGTGGTGTCTGTCTGCTTGTCATGGCCTATCCCTTTAAGCACATCAAGATGACATTTTGCTTAATCATCATCACCATACAGCAATTTGGGGAGGAATTGAAAGAATTATGTGCAGGAGCCATATTTGTTACTCTTTTGCCACACAGAAAACATTTTTAATGAGTAGAAAGTAAAAGAGACAAAGAAAACATGCAACTGTATTCAGATACAGAAAATACGAACAAATAACTCATTTCTAAACACAAGCCTTCCGTAATCGAGAGGTCTCACGACTAACTAGCCCACATGAACTCTCTTTCTCCTGGCGACAGTGTGTCCCATTCAGAGCCATGCAAGGGCAGCTGAATGGCCCGTTTATGAAAATGCCTCAGACTGTAATAAGTTCCAGAGCTTCCAGCAGGAAAAAAAAAACTAGCTTTAAGTAGCCCACTCCCTAAGAAACCTCTGAGCTGGAGAGACGGAAAAGTCAGCACATAAACACACACACTAAGCCGGGACATGTGTACGATGCACAAGCTCAGAGATGGCAAAAGTGGGTAGGCAGATGTTGTTCTTGGTTGATGGTTCAGGAACAAATGAAAACGTGACAGGCAAACCAAGTTCTGAGGGCTGGATGATGATGCACCAGGCTGTCTATAATCCTGCAGGAGACCTATGAATCATCTATAGAAGTCCTGCTGCTTGCTGTTTGATCAAAGCTTTCTCCATGACTAAATAGTTTAGAGGGAGGTGAAAATAGATTTAAATTAATGACTTTGAGCTGAAACATGCAGTACTAAACCTTGATATACTGTACAACCTTGTAATAAACTCCCAAAGATTCCAAATTGAAGTCAAAAATACATTATCAGAGCAAAAAACATGAAAAATCTTACACTTACCAGACTTTTAGTAGATGCTAGAAACAACCCAACCTCCTCTCAGGGATTTGAGAGCAAGGACTTGGATAACTGTTCCCTACGGAGTGCTTTTTTTTTTTAAAGAATAAAGATTAAGGAAAGGAAAAAGAAATAAAAAGTCTGTCTCTCTGGGGACAATTTTTCTCTTGGGTGAGCAGCGCTGATGTCACAGTAGATGCCACACAAAACACAGAGTGCAAGAAATAACCATGATGAGTCTGCCAAAACATCACAGCATAACAACACAACACAGCACGGAAGAAAATGAGTTCAAATGAAAAAAATGAAAGACGGAAAACTTCCTCACAACCTGGGAGGTAAAGTGAACATCAGAGGCTTCGTGGCTCTGAAGGCTTTCAGCAGAAAGTGTTCGTCAGAAGAAGCTTTTAGAGAATAGGAATGTCGAGTCAGGCAATTATCAAGATGGCCCCGAGGTGAAGATTACAACACCACATAAGCAAGACAATAAATCACAAAAAAACCACAAATTACAACAACAAATTTCACAACTCAACAACATACAAAAAAATTAAAAGTCAATTAGCTATGCAGACTAAAACATAAAAATAAGGGAAGCACGATATCATATTGCCAAAAAAGCTGATTATTGATGTAGGCAAATATTTAATTTTTTGCCCATATTTTCACACAATATTTTGACAGTAGTTGGCCAATATATCTCCCTTATATTGACTGTAATCCTAGCAGAATGTAATAATGCACCATAATGGTTTACGACATCATTACTGAATGCCAGTGTAAATTTTGTGGACTAATTATTTCCGTCATAGTTTACGTCAACAACCTTTTGTTCCCCTGACAAAAACTAGACAGCAACCAATAAAAACAAGTGTACATGGACAAAAACTAAATCTAAATTAACTGACATTTTCCTCAACAAATAAAAACTAGACGAAAATGTTTTGCAGAAATTTAAGTCAATCAGACCTAATTTCATCATGCAGAAGGTAGGGACAAATTAGTAATATATCCAATCACAGCTACTTTGTATGTGTGGAAAGGTTGGATGAGATAAGAGGGGCATCCAACCACAACTGCCTTAGTTTCATGGTGGTGGGATAAGCTGGGGAGAGATCCAATCAGAGCTCCTCTCTTTATAAATTAATATATTCATGTAGAGCAGGTTAACTGTTTGTTGTCAATTCCGGTATTGTATCTGAGTTGCTCTGTAGGGAAGTCTAAATAAAGGTGACTGCATTTCACACAAAGGTTCAATTTGTTTCTGTTCATTTCACATTCAAACTTTACTAGTGTTCAGTAAAGAGCTATTAGATGTTTTATTTCATACTAGTGTAAAACGTGACTTCAGAAAGTCAAGGAAACATAAAAAAATGCCTTACACTTTACATTTCATATTTTAGTCAACTAAATTTACAGTAGATTTTATCAACTAACGTGAAATTTCATCAACTAAAACTAGACTAAAATTAAAACAGTTTAGATGACTAAATCATGACAAAAACTAAAAGTTATTTTAGGCAAAAGACTATAACTAAAACTAAATTGAACAGTGCAGTCAAAATTAGCACTGCTGAATGCCCACTTTTATGAATCAAAAGTATCATAACTTAAAAAATGAATTGGGGTTACACACTATGAAAGAAACAGAGGAGGGCACAATACAGTAGTAGTCAGGGCTGAATAGAAGAATCTCTGATCAGATAGGCCACCCTAAAATCCTTTACAATGATTGACTGTTTGCATGGTCAGGACAGTAACGAAAAGCTGTGAAGTAGGCTATTTTTCCTTAAAGCATTATTAATAATTAAACCTATCTTAGCCTACATTTACTCTGTTTCACTGACTAATACACTAAAGCTAGGTGCATACCAAATTCATTTGGTCATTCTTAAACTTTTGCGAATGTGAAATGTGAAAAAGTTTGGACACCTCTGACCTCAACAACGGCAAAAGGGCCAAAATAATACAAAATAAAACAAAAAACAAACAAAAAGAACACTTAAGACTCATTTGAACGGGACAGATGTTACTTCAGTTTTTAATATTTGCTTATTTAAAAAATACCTGCTAATAAACACATGCCTCATATCTCTGAACTTTGATTTACAACCCAAAATAAGTCACTGTCATGGCTGTGCAAAGATGGCCAAAAAGGCTTCAATTTTCTGTAGTTCAGGCTTGCAGCTGTAATAAGTCACTCTTGCCTCCATGGCAGAAATACAGTACATACACATTTGAAGATGTCACTTAGGAATGATATATTATAGCTACGACAGCAAAAACAGTCTCAAAGGACATGTTTATCACAGTAACCCTGAATTTTGATGGGTCACAATCCGTTACTGCATGGTGACTGTTCATTTTAAAGGAATTCGCTGCCGTGTCGACATTTCTCAAGTTTTGCCCTAAACAGTTTCACTGACACACAGTCATTGCTCACATAACTTAACAGTATATCTCTGTGTAACAAACAACGGCCTCACATCAGCAGTGAATCCTCTGTCCAGTAGACAACAGTAGTTTACTGTTCCAGGTCCAGATGATACATTAAACATTCTGCTATATACTCTGTTATAGGGACAGTAAAACACTTGTACAGTTAATGGAGCTACAACAATCAGTAAATTGGCAACAATAAATCAAAAATGTTATGTCAATCAGCATCTTGGATTGTTATTTCCCTTGATAAAAATCATGTATTACAGCTTTATAATTGAACACCTATGTCATGCTAACATCAGTTAACCCTTGTAAACACCCTTATAACTCCACTGTGTTGACTATGTGCTGTTTTTCTATTTAATGAAATGTACATTTAAAACGCATCTGCAGGTTTTGCATGTGACTGACTGCCTCAGACATGTAACTGCAAACTTGAAAATGCATCTTACACCGGGATTAAAGTGGAAAATATTTTTACCTGAAAATTCTTCAGAAGTCAAAAGTTACAGAGGAGCTCCCTACATCCATTTTAGTAAACTAATCATGTTTCAGAAATAGGAAATACAAATGACTTCATTCGAATAACCTTGCATAACAATTGAGAAATGTTTGTGGCTTCTCTTACCAAACTGTAATTGTGTACTTAAATAAAACAGCTAGCTATCACCTGTTTACATAGTCATTTATAATGAGGAGATTAAATGTGACAACATTTTTGAAAAATTGCACAAAGGCTAAAGTAGAGCACAACTTAAACTTTTTGGGAGCATTTTGAGATAAATCTAGGCAATAACTTGAGTTTTAATCTCAATTACAACACTGCCTTCCACAACTATCAAAACTGAGTAATCAACTTGTTTTCTATTTCCATTATTATAATTAACATTATTTTGAGATGTTATTTTCACAATTATATTTCTATGTATTGCCTGTTCTTTAATGTTAAAAGTTATAGTGTCAAAAGCATATAGGTTCAATGAAAGCATGTGCTGTGTGTTTTAAAATCAGTTAGTAATTGTGTTTCATAGTTGTGTTCTCAATATCTATTAATTGCAATTATGATTTTTGCCATAGTCAAGCAGCCCTATATTGAGATTAAACTATGAGAAACTAAAACCTTGGTTTGATAGCAAAAAGTAGAGAAACATCAAGAAAAAGTCAGAGGTACTTTCAATAAAGCAGCATTTAAGTATTTTAACTACAGTCTAAAATTAACTTTACAAGTTTTTCCAATGTGGTGAGGATTACCATGGTAACAACAATAAGAAACAACTGTCCATTTATTTAAATATTTTTTTCCATTTCTTGATGTACTGAAGTGCCCATAACTATAACTGCAGGTAATCTTAATGAGAATAACCATTTTTAATGTACTTCTTCATGTTTCGGGGTGTTAAATCCCCCAACATACATTAACAACATATTGAAAAACTTTTTTTTATTTATTATAATTTGGAATCATTAATCTGAATTTGAAATCTTAAGAAACAGCCCATAATGGTTTTGCTGTGGGTGATGCCCTCTTGTCAAACTTTAACTAAAAGAAAGAAATTACACTTTGTTGTGTTAGACCACCACATACAGCTTCTCAGCTTATTTGGAGTCAGGTTTAGATTCTGAAGTAATGCAGATCCAGACTGAAAGTCTATAGACAGCATTTAAAAATCAATTTCCCTCAGCCTCTTCAGTTCTTCAGATCCAGCTATAAAAGTCTACCAAGTCTGAGCAAGGACCTCTTCCTGGACGGCGCCATTAAATCGACAGGCAGCGAGAAAGGGAGAAAGAAGGCAGAGTCAGAACAGGGTGGGATGGAGGGAGGGGCAGCACTGGAGCGGGCCTGGGCTTGAATGCTCCATTGAGGTTTGGTGTTTTGATGGAAAACTGTGGCAGAGCTGGGCCAACTGCAGCAACAGTGGCAGCAAGACGAGAGAGGCTGGGACCAGAGCAGACCAGAGGCACAGGGAGAGAGAAAAAGCAGTGAAGGAGGGAGGGACAAACAGCCCTGAGGGAGCAGGACTCTGACACACAGCCATGTCTGTGAAAGGATCTCCCAAACAGAAGAGGAAGGAAAACAGCTAACAATAAGGAACTAGACCAACTCGAGCAAGCTTCACAGGAAGCACTTCAAGTTATTCTTGGTTCCTCTTCGTCAGAAAAAGCAGATACTGTAATTGAACATTTAAAAATAGCCAACTCTGGGAAATCATATTTAAACTGACCAAGATTACAAAGTTGAATCTATCAGAGCTGGTGGATCTCCCTTTAGTTGGTGACTTTTTCGGCTGCCTTTAGCCTGTCAGAAAATGCTGTCCAGAGTCGCAGCAATAATCCACAGTCTCTAAATCAAAGCAAAGTAACCCCAGTGCTGTTGGGACTGTGAGAGGTGGGGTTTGTCTAAAACTAGGACAGGATTGGAGAGTTTTGGGAGGTGCCTTCAGGCTGTATAAATCAGACTGAAGTGTGATTCATTCCAGGAGATGAACCTTACAACAAGACTCTACCCATTTTAATATGGACTTGTCATTGAAATCATCCGTCTGTGCAGAAGAAAGGGGAGGAACTTTGTAAAGTGGTGCATCCTAGCCTGAGAAATTCCAGAGAATTTTATGCCCAAAGGTTTCAAGTATCTCAACAACCATAAATCCAAAGGATCATTTGGCTCAGCTCAAAAAAGAGTTATCTCTTTATTTTCCAAACAGCTTGTCATATAATAACATTTTCTTTCAATCTGATTGGTCAGATCAGGCAATCTTATCGCCTATAATCAATGTATGTCTGTATTTAAACAAAATTATTTAGTTCAATAACCCAGCAACACATTGTTGTCTGAAAACGTATGTTATGTAGGGCCCTATAAATCCGCTTTAATTTTTCCCTAATTCCGTTTTTAATTTTTCCCATATTCCATTTTTTCTGTTTTAATATTTTGAGAATTCAGTTTTTAGTCTTTTACTCAAATTTAACCCTGAGACACTGTATAAAGTAATGAAATATAATCACTCACTCTTCAGGTGGTCCAGTCAACAGTATGTTGACAAAATTTGCAGAACATTTGATCACCTGACACATAATAATCTTTGGGAAACTGCTCTGCCCTGCACTTTGGAGTTAGCCGGGAGTTTCGTAGCTTCTTTGCCAAATTAGCCAGTGTCTCTGACGGCTGCTTCGGCATGTTTGCACTATTAATGAGGGGAGGAGAAGTGAAGCGTGCATCCCCAGCCTTAGTGACCCCCTCAGAGCATTTTCCCAAGAGATACGTTCCTTTCTATTTTGAAAAAAAAATGTTTTACGTAAAATGTCGTCCATTTCTGTGATATTTCGTGTTTACATTGAATTCCGCTTTTAATGTCCAATTCCGTGATTCCATCTGCGATTCCATGATCACTGGTTTTATAGGGGCCTACTTATGTGATGTTTGGTAACCTCACTGCACACCATTCCATATTTCGAGTGGTGTGCAACAACCATCCCTAAATTTACACAGATTTTCAGAGGTAAAAATGTCAAAGGAAGGCCCTATTTTGATGACTTCCATTTCCCATCTGCAATGATCACATTCTTGACTTCTTTGTTTTTATTTCTGCTGACTATCTCTGATGCGAGGGCAAAGTTCTCGATTTGTAAGGCTGGAGAACAAAGGGGGCAGGAATTGATAGAACTGATCAGCATTAAGACTAATGATATTGATTCTTTAAGCTAGATGTTATCGATTCTCAACTGGAATTGATTCCCATCCCTACAAACCAAACTTAGTAATGACCCGTCAGAGAACAAGTAAGCACCAAATAATGTCTGCGAGTTAAAATCAAAGGTCTTGGGTTTTTGTGGTGCAGACATTATGCAAATCAACACAACAAGCTTCTCAGGTCATGTTTGCTTCTTAATGTGTGTGGTGTACTTTGATTTAAACCCTGAAATGTTCCAAAATAAAACGCAGAAGTTTTCTCAGGCATTAACTGACTGCAGCTGAAACAACTAATTTCTCGAGCATACTATCACACAGATATTGCTTTACATCTACAGGGATAAAGCTGTGAAGAGACAGTTTTATCTATAGAAAATATTTCTAAAAAAACTAGAGGCAAAACTAAAGTCTGATGTTCAAATAAACCCTCAAACAGAGAGGAGTGTTTGTTTAAAAAGTTCAATTTCTTCATCAGGAAATGTGGAGCAGAAGAAAAATGTGCGCTATGATAAAGCTGACAATCACTGTAAAAAGATATTGAGAAGGCTGCCAAATATGCTATATGGTCTCATATTTGATCAGACGTTTTATAAACAGATGAATCCCACATGATGATCTCAAAGCTTGTTGCAGCTCTTGCAGGCAGCGTTAATGTTTTAAGATAAAGCGGTCAAACGTGGCTGCTTAAGAAACATTCACACACTGACACTTTAGCCAACTTTTGCTTATTTGAAGGGAGACATTGAACTGCTTTGAGCTAAGGTAAACATCAACTGGGAGACATTGATGTTCATCGGGTATATCGACAAATTTTACAAGTCTAAAATTTCCAATGTTTGATCCAACATGCTTGTAAGCACCAGTAAGACCTCGTGTTGGCGGGGGTTGGGGCCTGCCAGCCTGTAGGCTCTTGTTGTACGAACTTAAGGCGCTCTTTTGGGGAAAGCCATCTTTTGTCCCTGAGGCATTACTAGCCAAGCAGCATGTGTTGAAATGGCACATAGGTCTGCTTTATGTGGCATTCGTTGAGTGACATTACAATATATTTGTACAACTATCAACAGTGGCAAGGTATGTCAGGCCAAACTTCTCTTTAGTTGAGCGTGCCACCCATGTGTTACCACAAAACTGGCAAATGCTTAAAGGGATATGCCAACTTTTTTTTGTTTTCATGTCTTGCCTCACTCCTGAGTCCATGACAAGCAGATAGACACAACTCATTCGACTGTGCATGCAGTAACAAGGAAGAGACGCACAAAGCTCACCCACCGTTTGGCTGAGCTCAAACACTGGGAGTTAATAGGAAGTGTTAGCCTATCTCTGCCTACAGTCATCAGATAAACTCTAAACGGTCCTGTGTGCTTATTGTGACTCAATTTTTTACTGCGTTATGTTACTTTATCTTCTATTATCATTGTAGTATCCTCTTCTGGATGAGTGTGGATACATGATGAGCTAGGGTTGGGCGATATGAACTAAAAATAAAATCCTCTCAATTTTTTTTCGACAAAACTCAATTTACGATTTTAATTGATTTTTCCCTTCCAAGAAAAAAAAAAACTCCAAGAGACAAAAAAATTACACAAACCAAGGTTTGACTTTATGTAATCAAAATATGTTCCGTGTTGATTACGTAGTTCAAATGTAGGGAGGCCTGTCTACTTAAACACTGAAAAATTAGTGATTTTCACAGTATATTAACATGGAAACATTTGATCAATATTTCATCTAATTCAAGCAACAATAAAGGCCTAAATATGTGCTTGTGCGAAACCTGACAAGGCATACCATCATGAAAACTGTACATTTTCAGTACTGATGTTACTTTCCATTGGAGTAAGTTCAGAAAAAAATCTGAATTTTTTATTTTTAAATCTTCGGCAGAAAAAATTTGGGATTAGGCCCCGTTTACAGGACAATGAAAATGGTCGAAAACTGAGAGTTTTTGTTGCGTTTGAGCCCACTGTTTACACGAGGATTTGAAACTTGGGTCCATAGTGAAAGGTTTTGAAAATGTTTTGTTATCTGTCTCCGTGTAAACAGGAATCCGAGCTTTCAGGGGAAACAATGACGTGCGGCGCATGAGCAGAACTCTTTTCGAGGCGCACACCTAAGAACAACAACAGCTTCGGCCATCTACTGAGCAACATGTGTGCTGCTTACTATGCTCGGTTTGTTATCCAGACAAAAATATCCATCACCAACTACTGACCGGGCATGCACGCTACCACCATTTCAGTCGCTCTCACGGATCCATATGGGTGCACATCATTTTTCAAAAACCTTCCCGTTTCTGGTGACAACATTGTCGTGCAAATGGGCCCTTACTCAATTTAATCGATATTCTGCAATAACTCCTCAAAGAAAACAGTGGGTAAAGGGAGACACCCTTCATAAACATACACTATTAAAATTCTTGCCATGCAGAGTTGGTTGAAAATGAGTTCAGTTCAGGAAAACTTAACAGAAGGGAAGAGAAACTCTGCAGTGGTGGCAGCAGCACAACTGTCCTCAGCTGAATTTTGTGCTGAGTCATGCCAACGGCCTGACAGGCACCCTATAGGACTGGCAACGTCTTCTCTTCTTTCTCAGCCAGCCATTCATTCGCCTCTAAAAACTGCTCTGTGATTCAATCTCAATGGTGTAATGATACAGTCTCTTGAAAAGCCTGATTCATGCCTGCAGCCTGCCAACAGGGGAGAACTCACACAGACACACACTGCTTGTTATCTAATCTATATACCTGAGTCACACATTGTGGGTGCACACAGCACAGACAAACACACAGCCAGCGTGACGTCACAGCTTTCCACTCCCTGCCACTGAAAAAGGAGCAGATTACACCCACGCAGTGATACTCCTTCTATAAACCACCTTCTGTTAAGAGTTAGGTCTCGTATCAAACACACAGATGTCAGATTTTTCTACCTGTGACCTCAGCAGTGTTGCTGCGTTCAGTTAAGTGAGGTATGGATTTAAAGAAAAAGTGTGCGAAACAGACAGAGGGAGAAAAAGAGAGGGAGGGAGAGGTGTGGTGTGGTGTGTGTTAAGAGAGACAAGAGCAATAGCTCCGGAGCTCAAGCTACAGCCTCAGGGGGAAACAGTGCCCTTTCTGCCCCAATAAACCTCATCAGGATTCCTGACATTAGGGCCAGGGGATAGACATTTCTTCACGCTATGCTGTCTGCTGTCCTCCAGTGCTGGGAAAGGAAAAAAGGTGGTTCCACGTGCTACACTGTCCGCACTGCTGCTGGTCATGAGCCCTGAGACACAACCTGAGAACAGCCATAATCCTAGAAAAACAGGAATAATATTTCTCAGTCTATCAAAGGCATTCTTCTTCTTCTTAGTGTAGGTCTGTGAAATGATCCCATTGATTAAATTAGCTGGTAAAGTAAAGACCTGCTGAACCCTACAGATGCAGATTTTATGGAAAACTACAACTGAAAGGCACCGGCAATAACTGATAAAATTTGAAGGTTTTAAGAGTTAGACAAGAATCATCCATGTTTGTAGGCCTGATGCTAATACCTAACTAGAAAGCATTTGGGGAGCACAAACCTCCACCAAGGAAGCTCACTTATTGCTGTTTCATCTGTAAGTAACAGTTCCATGATAAAGTTTCCATCATAATATGATTCCTTGACCCTGAAAACCACAGCTAACACTCAGAATCATGCTGATATCATTATTAGTCAGACAGTTATTGGGCAAAAACAATCATTCGCGAATGGCAGTTAACTGGATTACCACCAAAATCTAATCAATTTTAAGTTAGGCTATGCCCAACGTCTCCTTAACATCTCAGCAAAATCCGTCCAGTATTTTTTGTGTTATTTTGCTAACACACCAACAGACAAACAAACAAAAAAACAGAAGAAGAAATAGCATTGCTTTGCACAAATTTTGGCTTAAACAGGTCATATTATCCTTTTTGATTACATAGCCGCTTTCTCCCCTAAAGCCCAGCACATATGGTTCGGTCAGAGAGAAATTTTCACTTGCTTTCGTTTTCATTAACAATGCACTTCGTCAGCCGGACCAAAGCCTGTAAATGAAGCATGATATAGCCATCCACCACTAGTTGTGGCTACACCTGCAGTCTTCATTCCTGCTGTCCGGCCCATTTTTGCACTATGAAATACACAACGGGCTTTGCCTGACAACATTGTTTAGCTCGAAGCAGTTGTGAAATGTTCTGTGCCATCAAGATAAAGCTGTATTTAGGCTGCATCGGGTGGCATTTCCATATTTACTGGTGCGACGTGAAACCATCATTGTAAAATAACCAAACATCTTTGGTTATTTGTGTGTATATTCGAAAACCGTTTCACACCACCTAAATCAACCAAACTTTCTAAAAACAATAACTAGTTTGTTTGGTCCAGAGCAAAAGTGCTGGCTGTGAAAGTGCTCTTAGACACCCTTAAATGTGTTTTACAAGTTTTCTCCAATTGATGGAGTACATTTATACACAGGACAACAAACTCCTCAGCATCAAGACCTCTCTCTCTCCTTTTCAATGAACACCAAAAGCAGTTGCCTAAAAACAGCCGATCCCTCCTCTGAATAGCAGTCTTATCACAGTCACATTAGTAGTTAGATCCAGATGCATCAGGGTGGTAAGTCCAGTGCAAAGCACAGACTTTAAAAGAGTGCTGAGCTGTTGAAAACATGGAGCTAAGCCACTGTGGACAGACTAATTACCACAGAGTCGACTAGTCAACCAAACAGAGCTGACTGAGCTCATGTGGGGAAGTGAATCTCGAAGTGACAGGAGCTCTAACAGAGTGAGAATAGAGGAGTATCAGGGGTACTGAGTAAGGTGTTGTGATCATTCATGATTCAGTATATAAATCAGATATGTGAACCCCCATCCAGGCAAAATATGACTTCTTTAAGAAACAATCAATTTCACTTGATATTGCTAAATCAGATAGCTCAACCAACTGATCATTTGCCAACATATCACTTAAATAGTCAGCATAGACTTCTTTTTAAGAAAAGCCGAGTTGCACCCCTGATGAGTCACTGAACATCACTGTCTTCTTCTTTAGTAATTTAATAGCAGTCAGAAAACAGTTTTTTGATTCTCTAATGCAGGGATGGGTAACTTCAATTACCAGGAAGACCACACTGAAATACCATCAAGGGGCCAAATTTTTGCATTCTGAATGGTACTAAAAGGGACAAATATAGCTGTCAAAAGAAGGTACTTTTTCTAAATTCACAAATGCAATGCAAATAAACTCAAATGCAACTAGCAATACTTAATCAAATGAGCTACCACAGAATCCAGGGCAGTTCCAGCTACTTTCTGATGCAAGTAACACAGCATTCACTGGTTCAGTGTGTTTTTATTTACTTACATTTTTATTTCTATTATTACAAATGCAGAAAATGAGTTCCAAAGAAACAATTACAGAAAAATTTGGCTTTGCTTTCTTGGAAATATTGCTATTTTTTCCTCTTTCATAGCAGATTTTGTGTTTTTTCTGTATGAAAATAAAAAGTATTGATAGTTTAAACTGACTGGAAGGCCACATTAAGGTAGTGCAAAGGTCACAAGTGCCCCCCCCCCCCCCCGGAAGCTTCTCTCTGATTGGTAGTTCTGCATTGCATGTGTAAAATGGAAACAATATTCTTTCAAACTGAGAAGTTGTGAGAAATATTTGGTGTCAATTTAAATAAAAGATGGACTGTGAAAATACTCAATCTTTGTCACTTCCCTTCAGGGGGCAAATGCAAAAAAATTCCTCTGACAAATTTTTAGAGTTGTTAGAAGCTGATGCAACTTGTAGCAAAAGCACATTATTGCTACCTCATCCTCTCCAATGCTATAAAATGTTCCATCTGTTCTGCTAGCCTCTCTTAAAATAAATCTTGCTCACTGAATGCAGAGTGACACTTGAAATATTAGCAAGTGATTCATCACTCAGGGAAAAGATGAGGACATTTACCCTCGCTTGCACTCTCTTTCTTCCTCATTTTTCTTCTCCCTCTTGCTTTTTGCTATCATCAAAGGGATTTGAATTCAATAAGACAGCAGGTTTGTGACATATCGGTGTTCTCATAGAGGTAGTCTGTCTGGCTGGCCCTGAATCAGCAGAAAGAGGCAGTTTAAGATAAATCACTGCAGCAGCAGGTTGCTGCTCTCACTACTGCACGGACCTTCAAATACATGGACAACTTTCAATTACACTCGCCCATCCTGGGACCCCAGGGAAGGGAGAGTCTCAGGACATAAATCACAACAAATCAGCTACAGCAGAGATGCTGCATTATAAACACCAACAGTGAGCAGGAGAGTCTGGTGTTAGATGTAAGCACTAGATAAATCTCCAGCATCAGATCTTTCATCCAGTGTGCAGTCTGCAGGATATCAACGCTGCACAAGTGCTGCTCTTAGCTTGGAGGCACTAGCCTTGTTCATTGCAACAAAACCCTTACATGGACATGTGAGGACATGACACTCAGGCAAGACAGCTTTCTCCCTCTTTTTCCTTCTCAGCCTTGTCCCCTTTTTCCCTCTATTGTGAAGATCCCGTCTTTTGTGGAGTGAAAGTAATGTTTGAGCCCTGAAGCTCTCTTGGTTTACAGGGCAGGGTTGTCGAGGGTGTCCACAAGCATCAGTGTCACAGTGTTGGGTAAAAGACCCCTCAACTCCCCCAACACTTAGTCAGAACCCCCCACTGTAGCCCAGATTTCACCCACTTCTTCAACATCCTTACCCCTGGGGCGTCACCTATTTCTTTTCCTCTCTGGCATCTTCCTTCCTTTCCTGTCTGTGCACACACTTACTCCCTTAACGCTCACTTTTACCGCTTTCACACTAAAATCAGCGGGTCAACGCGGGTTTTTTCAACGTGGGTTAACCCGCGAGTGACTCCTTTTCCACTGCCAGCAGACCCAGGTGTAATCGGCTGCCGTGGCTGTTTTTTTTCCTCTGGCGCATCAGCGCGACGACACACGACCACGTAAATAATGGAAAGGGGCATGGACGCCATGGGCACGGTTTTCTGTACTTTGTACTTTTGTCCCTCTTTAAAAATGTACAAACTCGGCGCTGATGATACAAAGGCGGATGGAATTTGTTGCTGAGATGGCAAAGAGTCACGGAAGTTGCAGACAGAGGGGACGGGCGTGATGTTATGCCGTGAGCACGTAACGCCGACGTCATCCGTAACTTAGCGGGTTGACCCGGGTGTGATGGTCTCACACCCGGGTCAACCCGATGAACCGATGAAAACCCGTGTCGCTTGCAGGGTAAGTCGACCCGGGTCGAAATGCCGATCAGACCCTTTAAAACTGCGGACAAGAGCCGATTGGGACCTTTTTTGGCCAGTCTGAAAGGGGTATTTGACTTTACGAAGATGGAGAATTATCTTTTTTAGTGATAATGACTGACAACAATGACCCATGCTTATAAAACATTGCGGTAATTTTTGTCCATCTGCTTGGCTTTGGTGAGAGCGAATTTCATACCCTTGCTTACCCATATTTATTTAAGTTAAAACAAAAGCAGGTTAATATTAGGTCACAAGTTATATCAGTCTTGGTTTCAGTGTTAGCTGGCCTCAAAAATGGCCTAAAATAGTATGAGTATTGGCAGAAACAAATGACACTGTTCAAATTCTACAGACAAAACCCTTCTGCCCATGTTCGGATACCACCAACTAAATGGCTGCCAAATCTGCGGTAGGAACTGGGGATGTCCAGATCAGGTTTTTGTTCATTGCTCTTGCTTTTCAGTTTCCCCTTAAAGGAGATCAATTCAGATGTTGGGCAAAGAAGTGCTGCTAAATTATCTTCTGTTGCTGGTGATTTAAATGCATGTTGTCACTGTTTTTATCTGACTATAACTGTGAACAAATGCTTTAAGCTTTAGTTGACTCCTTATCAGAATATTTTGACATGATTTACTGACATTTTCATTGCGAAATATCCATTAACAGCAGTTACCCAGAGTTATTTACAGCCGTCAGTCTGTATTGAGATAGGATGCGTCCCATTTGCCTCAGAAGTCTGAGGCTGCGCTGTACAAAAATAAAAAAATGGCTTTAAAAGATTGAACAAATTAAGTAAAAATCTCACACTGGTTACATTATTTGCTTAGTTTGAATGCCACACTCTACCAGTTAAAGGTATGAAGTAATAATCTGTTTGACTGGTAACATCGTGTCTTGGGTGTTTATAAAGCAAGGATTTGAGATAAGTTGAATAAAATATGAAAAATTTCATCTCTGTTGAAGCTCAGAAACATCTCTTTTTACCTTCCATTTAAAAACACTCAGATCTCAGGGGATAGGGAGGCTACAATATGGAGCTCTGAGCTGATTGGCTGCCCAAACAATGACTGATGGGAACAGGGAGGCGGGGTAACAGACTGCAGAGTGGACTTTCAAAACAGCAACGGCGTCTGCCTCCAACAAGCAGAAAACACATGTAGGTGGAGGTTGTACAGCTGTGATATAATAAACCCCAGGAAGTAAAAGACAGAGCATTTTAAGGGGCATTTCTTTAAAGAGGTGTGGCACATTTCTCCATGAGCTGAGAGTTTAGTAAAAGGTGTCTTGTTCTTCTGCTCCACAAGCCCCTTCTTTCAGCATTAAAAGTAGGGATGCATGATATTATCAGTTTGATATTGGTATTGGCTGATATCAGCCTAAAAAGTTAAGTATTGGTATCGGCCAATATTGAAAATTTTGCAGATATTTGCAGCCGATATATTGGCCACACATAACGGCAAATGACACAAATGTACAATATTGACGCACCCTCTCATTACTGCATGGGTACATTTAAAAATCGAGGGTTTCATTTTTTCAAGAGTTAAATGCTGTTTTTCTTGTTTTACATCTGCTCCTCGCAAAAATATACTGTAACACTAAAAGAAACAAGTCCATTTTTGTTAAGTACAGAGCCTGAGCTCTTGACCAGAAATATCGGTATTGGCGATAATGAATTAAAAAATATTGGCACATCAGATATCTGCAAAAATCCAAGATTGTGCATTCCTAATTAAAAGCAAAGAAAACTGATTATGCAAGACATGGGACCTTTAGATGAACTTTACCTCCCCATAGTGCAACTGAACCAAGACACATTTTAAGTTACAATTATAGTTTCAACATAGGTTTTTAGTGAGGACTTACTTATGACAGAATTTACAAATAGCTGGTGCAACAAGCTTTAGGAGTCTGAAATATGAATCAGGTGGGTAAAAATCGAATTTGAACACCTATTGTAGTGGTTGTGATAGAAATCATGGCCAATTGAAGCAGGGAACAGTTTTAAAAAATGTATGAAATTATCAAGAGAGCATGTGAAAGAGTGAAATGCATCTTGTCAAGAATAAATGAGTATGATGAGAGCTGGTGTGTGCATGCCAAAGTGGCATCCAGGTGTGAGCAGAGTCTTCCCCAGGTCCTCATTTACATTCCATAAATAAACAGGACTGAGAATTTGATGTCCAATTATAGTTTTCCACTAAAAAAAAAAAAACAGAGAAATCCATGCAATAAACTTACAAGATACTGCAATGTTTGTTCTGTTTGGAAAATATTGAGCTACCCACCAAAACCACACAGTAACCATGTCATCAATAACAAAACCTCATACCAGAGCAGTGTGTTCAATGTTAGACTGTCAGCTAAATGACCTCAGGGTGGCAAGAGGGAAGTGATTAAATGGAAGGATGCTGTGCAGTTTAATTAGTGCTGGTCTTTGACACCATAATTCACACTATTCAGTGGATGAGGTAACTGTGTGTCAGATCAGACATGAGAAAGAATATGAGACCATCCCTATAAAATTCCAGACCAGATTTGACACTCAGCTAGAGCACCAAACAATAAAAAATAGATGAAGACAGAAACACATCTGTCTGGGCTTCCCTGAACTCAGTCACAGAAAAAAGTCAACTGAACTACAAACCCCAATTTCAATGAAGGTGGGATGTTGTGCGAAACGTAAATAAGACCAGAATCTAATCATTTTTAAGTTCTTTTTGACCTAAATTTAATCAAATACATGACAAAGATATTTAATGTTCAAACTGATAAACTTAATTGTTTTTACATTGTGTTATAGTGATGTTTTAGTGACAAATATATAATTGTCGAGGAGTTTGCTTGATTTTTTTTTGCAAGATTTTGCTTAATATTGGATAGTAAAGAACCACGCTGATAAAGAGATCTGCTTTTTTGCAGACCAAGTGTTGTGTCAGTGCATTTTTGCGGTTATACTCTTTGGACCACGCTAGGGGAGGCAGGGAAGGGAGATAGGGGCAAAAATACCATACTAACCACATTTTGAATTATAACAGGGATGGGCAACATTTGTTCGGAAGAGGGACAACTTAATTTTATCCTCACAGCCAGAGTGCCAAAGTCATGCAATTTGAGGGATAATCATGGTGGTTAAGCTTTAAAAGTTTTTCCTTTTACCAACATGTATATATTTGAACTCAAATGCAAGTAGTGGCACTTTATTCAGTGAGATAAAAGAAGAATTACAGCTAACTTGCTTATTTTTAATGCAAGTTACAAGGCATACAGATTATTGATGTATATTTGACCTACATTTTAATTTAAATTGTTAGAGATGTTTTAGAAATGCATAAAAAAGTGTTTCTTGGGAAATCAAGCCAATTCTAGCTCTGCTTTCTTTGAAAATTGCTATTTCTAATGTTTTCAGGGAATGCTTTGTCACAAATTTTCCCTTTATATAGATTCTTTTATTTATCATTAATTGACTTGCGGGCCAAATTGAGGTAGTTGGCGGGCCACATGTGGCCCCCGGCAGTCAGTTGCCCACCACTGCATTAAATAATGTAGGTCATTGTCGAGACAAACTCACACAAACTGTGAGAGAAGAATAAGCCTAAAATACTAACGTTAATTCAGCTGGTACAACCTGGTGATATTAAGGCTGACAAGAGCTTGCTGTGACCTAAAAACTGCAGTGACGAAGGACTCAACAGAACGGAAAAGCCTACAGCGATCATAACAAGGGATAATGTGTGGCTGTAAATTATTCAGAGAGTTTTGTCTCTGCCCTTGATTTAAATTATATGCGAAGAAGTGAGATTCTTTTGCAGTCTTCAAACATCACTGCCGATGGACAATTAAGGAAGACTTTCTACACAAAGAATGGGCCTGCAACTCTAGATGTTTTTATTATCAATCATCCAAATTAATAAATTCACAGAGCCCAGAATGATGCCTTCTTCAACATTTTGGACATGCAATTTAAAAGAAATATATCTTAATATTAAAGACACTCAGTTAGTACTCTGAGATACAAATATATAAATTTGTGTTGGAGTAAGGATATTTTCCCCAAAACTCCAAAAGTTCTCCCTTATCCTCTCAGTTGGAGGAAACATGCTAACTGTGAAGCTAAATAGAGCCTTTCTCTGGCGAGCGCTGAGCTGTTGGCATGTGCACCTCTGATCAGAGCTGTGACTTCTGGACTCTCATAATGAACAGTTGAGGCCAGCTGACACAGCTTCTCCAGCATCAGTGCTGACTAGATAGAGCAGAAGTGGACTGCATTATCAGGGAGGGATGCCAAATACAGCAGATGCAGCCAAGCAGACCTGGCTGTAAGAAGTACTTATGACAACGTCGAAAACAAGTTTCACTGCAATAACACAAACATAAACTCTGGTGCTGATATTATCAATGATCTTTTCACACAATGATGACTTCATTGGGACTGTTTTTGATCATTTCATTGAAAGAGATCAGTGCTACATGTTTCAACTATCCCCTTGTACTCCGTATTTGAATATCCGACAAACTTGGGGATAAAAAAAATTCTTATTCGAACTGTTAAAATATAAGTGAATATAAAATATACAGCACAGTTGGGCATCTGGAGCAATGAACCTCCTGATCCAACAGAGTTCTCTCGAACTCTGTTGGATCAGGTTCACCTCGAGCACCTTGGGCTCCAGATCGCTGATGGCAAATGAAAGCTGGCCCACTCCTCATCCACAACAATTCTGCCCATTTGTCAGCCTTCCACACAAGCGTGGCGGCAAAGAAGTCAAAGGACATCCTCCTTGACAGGTCCTCTGTCAGAGACATGGAAAAGGCCATCACAGACAATATCGCAAGATTCAGATGCAAGGACATGCAGCCAAACGATGTGGCCTTAGGAGAGGTGAATAATATAATGATGCATGGAAATATCTGTTGCAGCTATTGAGGGAATATCTTGGTTATTAGCGTGTATGTTCAATAACTATTCAAATTTCAGTTTTGGGAAAAGTGACAGCTCTACTACACATATTTTTTTTTGCTTCTCATTACACCAGTTCTTTATATTTCCATACAGGGTTATGACCCATTTAAAGTTAAATGCTTCTCTACACATTTTGAGCAGCCATACTGCCACTTGCATGAAGTTACAATGAACTGTAGCAAACATTCAATAGCATCACGTTGTTTTTACTGTGTAATTGTTGCCACTGCTTTTGGGGTCACAACAGTCGCACATCAAATCTCAGTATTTTATGTTTTTCTGGTCCCATTAGTGCGCTGTAGACAGTTTTATGGATGAGAAAGTTGGCATTTAAGTGCAATTTATAAACCAGAAATTACAGTAGCTCCTGTATATCCTGACGTGCGCTTTTTGTTTTTGATTTTATGCTTTAAAATTAAGATCATATTGCTCATTTGTCATAAATATCTTAATGAATGAAACATAGTGTCATTAACTTTTTCACGCCAAAGGACTGACTTTCAGCAGTTGTCCAGAAAGTTAACTTTCAGGCTGGTCTACAGCATCCCTCTATAGTACAACATAAACAAGATGCAATACAATTGGGATATGTGTTACAACGAGTATTTTGGAATAATAAATGTCAGTTAAAAGCCTCTGCTTTCATTCAGGCTAACATTAAGACACATGCTGACCTTACCATCCTCCATGTACCTGACCTACACTGACAGACCTGCTGCAGAGAATTCAGCGTGCAGCCAGCTTGCTCCCACTGAAAGCTATTGTTTACTATTAGTGATGTCACCAGCACCACTTCCCGGGAGGCCCTCAGGGAGGGGGGGTGGGAAAAACGTGGAGATCAGCAGAACTCTATGACAAAGAGCTAACAGCACACTAAACTGACCCATCTGCTGGTGGCCCAACCCCAATAGATGCTGGATGCACGCTCCCACCGAGGCCGACAGAGCAAAAACAAAATGCACAACATGGAGTGGAGGGAGAGACAGCAAAATCAGGGATATTGACTGGAGAATATAGGGAGGAAGAGACTCACAGCACTGCAGAAACCGGTGTTTGGAGCTTTCATATCCAGAAACAAACTGTGCTGACCAAGATATTCTTCTTGCTGACAGCAGGAGTGCTTCTTAAGGGTATCCAGTGTCAATCAAATGCAAATAACAGTGTCATCAATAATACTCAGGGACCGTCTGTGAATACCTCTGATGTAAGCCAAGAGAGGTATCATGCTATCTAGGGCTGGGCAATACATCAAGTTTATTAAATAGAGCTGCATAAGCTTGGATGAAACATGGGCCAAGACACTGTAATTCATAATGAAAATGTTTACGTCAGTGTTAATTTTGTGGACTAACTATTTTCGTCATAGTTTTCGTCAACAACCTTTTTTCCCGATGAAAAATAGACAGAAACTAATAAAAACAAGTGCACATGGACAAAACTTAAAACTAAATTAACTGACATGTTCATCAACAAATAAAAACTAGACTTAAATATTTGACAGAGACTTCATCCAAGTAGACCTAATTTGGTCATGTAGAAAGTAGGAACAAGTTAGGAATATATCCAATCACAGCTGCTTTGGTTGTGTGGAAAGGTTGGATGAGTTAAGAGTGACATCCAATATCAACTGCCTTAGCTTTGTGGTGGTGGGATAAGTTGGGGGGCGATCCAATCAGAGCTACTCTCTTTATGAATTGATATATTCATGTAGAGCAGATTCACTGTTTGTTGTCAATTCTGGTACTGTAACTGAGATGCAAGGAAGTCTAAATAAAGGTGATTGCATTTCACACAATAGTTAAATTTGTTTCTCTTAATTTACACATTCAAACTTTACTAGCATTAGTAAAGGGTTGTTAGATGTTTCATTTTATCCAAGTGTAAAACATGACTTCAGAAATTCAAGGAAACTTAAAAAATGCCTTACACTTTACACTTCATATTTTAGTCAACTATATTTACAGAAGATTTCATCGACTAAATGTTGTGAAATTTCATCAACTAAAACTAGACTAAAATTAAAGCAATTTAGATGACTAAATTAGGACTAAAACTAAAAGATATTTTGGGCAAAAGACTATATCTAAATTAAAAAGTGCTGTCAAAATTAACACTGGTTTACATTAATTTGTAAAGAAAAATAAGATTATGGCTGTACTGCTCTGAAAAAAAGAACTGTTTACTACAGGTTTCACAGATCAGTATCAGCCAATATTAGTGTAAAAAAAAAAACTTGATCAGTTGATTGAATGAATGCCTGTGGTCACCAATACTGATCACCTGTGGACGTCATCTGCTTGTATGCTAGTCTGCTGCTCTGTTGTCCTCTCAAATAAACTCTAGTAGAATTCTCAAAACTTTGCCTTCTGTCAAAATATCCAGTGCTTAAGTCTGTGTTGAAATTATGCTGAGACCGCTGAGATAAAAGCTAATCAGCGAAGCTTACTGAGCTACATATTGCCACACAACATATACGACATGTTTAATGATGCATTTGAAGTCCATTAAGTAACACTGTGGTGCATTCAGGTTGGCTCAGTAAAACAAATACTTGATAAAGCTAAGAACATGATGTGTTAGAATGTAATTTGCAGATTGGAGGATTTAGATTTTGGCTGAACCTGGTATAAATAACAATGAGTGAGGGTGATATTTGTTTTCTTGGCAATACTGACTAATTACATCAGGTACATTATGTCAGTGAGTTGATATAAAGTATTGCCTTTAATTTCTAAGTCTATTTGCACTGTTTTGCCTGTTGAATAAAATTCACATTTTCAGTCAGTCTGTCAAAGTTTTGTTAATTCACACAACTAAAAATAAATTTTAAATAAGTCATTACATTGTGTAATTCAGATGTCTTCACTGCAGGATACTATAATGCATTGGTCTTTGAGGTCTTTTTGTACTACACTGTTGTATCTTCCATGAAAAGCCAGGGAATCCCTAATTATTGTTGTTCCTTACAATTAAATCTGACACAACAGATCCTGTGTCAGTCAGGAGCATGGCAAAAAAAATTGCAGCTTTGGCAAGCACATGATTGCGCTGTCTGAAATTGTGATTCCGATCCGAAAGTGATTAATCTTTCAGCCCTAGTGACTACACTATATTCTTTCTTCTATTTCTGTTTTATTCTACATTTTGAATATAATGAAATAAATAAGGTTCAATTCAGTTCAATTCAATTCAATTCAAGTGCAATGACTTGGAAAATCCTGTCAACCATACCATGCCTTTTCTGTACTTGCAAAAAGAACAAGAGTTGTTGGGAATTCACTTAAAGGCGAAGTCAAAGTCCAAAATTGGATTGTGGCCTCAGTATCTAGATATGTATTGTGAGGTTGCTGGAAATTCCCAGCCCTAGTTATGACAGTTTCTTTCATTATTCATCTCAAACTTAAAAAAAACAAACAATAAAAACAACAAAGTCAAAATAATACATATTTACATAGAACTATACATGTCCATCAAATGGTTCAACAAAAATATTTATTAAATTCCTCCACTATCTTATTCTTATCATAGACCTCTTATATAACAAAGTGGTCTGGATGACTCACATTATTCTTAGATTTAGTTAGTGTAGTTAATACATTCCATATTCTTTTATTATTACTTTTATTTTCCTCTATTATTTTGCCATAATGTCTTTCTACTAGTCCTCATAATATTAATGTTTATTTTTATATATTTTATATTTTTGCTCAGTTTCTTTTGTATAATATTCTATGAATAATAAATTGCTTATATATGATATTCTTCTTTTTGCAAGCATTCTGAATCCCCCTCATCACCCATGGTTTATCTGAATATTTATTTCCAAACCTATATTTTATTATAGGGCAATGTTTATCACAAAGTTTTTTCTAGATGTCTAAAAATGCATTATAGGCAATATTAATATCATTTTTACTATATATGCTACTCAGTTGACGTTTATTAACTCATTTTTAAATGCATTTAGATCTTCCTCTCTTCTTTTTCTCTTATACTTAATCCGTGTGATTTGCTCTTTCCTTCTTAAAACAGCACTTACGGACAGCAAACACTGGCAGGTGATCTGTAATGTCTGCTATTAACAATCCACTTCCAATATTATGTTTCAATATGGCTTATTTCATGCTCAAATCATATTCCGAGAATGAATATGTCTATTTATGAGCTCGAGCTAACAAATGCAACACATGATTTCTAGTGCACTGCCCCTGCCTATTGCTGCCTATGCCACCTCTGTCAATAGTGCCATGCAGAGGGCTGTGGTAATGCTGTCTCAAATGACACATAATAAGAGCACCACAATAACAGTTGGTGCCAGCCACTGTTGCCATCATCGCAGTGGGGGAGGGGGGTCATGTAAAATGGGGTTGGGCTTTAGCCTCTAGCTCATGGCCCAACCCATGAGGATATTTCAGATCCCGACCTGTGAAAGAAAGCCCCCTTCTGCCCCAACAAAAATCCTCCAACCACATTCCACTGAATTGGCCTGCTCTCCTTGCAGGTATGTGGGATTCAGGTGGAACTGGGGATGATGTAACACAGCAGCTTCACTTCTCTGTTTCAATGCCAGAACACATCGAGCTGGGAATAGAAACCTCTTTATCCTCCAGGTACGAAAACAAAGTGGAATGTATGCTCATAATGATGCAACAACACAGCAGTGGATTAGGATGGGACAGACTGATCCCTCTCCACTCTTAAGCTTGATCTTCAGGCCATGACACACTATTTAGCCAGCTGATCTTAGCAACAGTGTCCAACCTCTCAGTTTAACTTAACAGATGCCTTGGATAAGGTGATTACTAGACGAGTCTCAGGTTTTGTCTAAATCCAGAGATTGTTTTAATAGGTGTAGGAGAAGGTTAGCTTTAAAGGATTAGAGGTAATGGTGATGTTGAAAGGTGTGCAGGGATCATAGGGCAGCTGTTCGCTGGTACACACACACACAAGCACACAGAATGTGGCAGTAGCTTTCTCACTTAATGGACAAGCAGTACTTAAGTGTCTGCAAAGGACTCCATTACCCATGCTGAGATCAGCAGAGTTTTCATACAGATCTGCTGCCCTTTCTTGGTAATTAGATTGTATAACCCAGTTATTACTGAGCACATCACCACAAAGAAGTGCTTTGCTTGGAGCATGTCAAACATGTTTTCATCAAATGGTGGCTTCAGTAAAATACATGGCATCATAACCAAATCAAGACTCTGCGATAAAACTAGGGATGCAAGATATTGGATATTTGCCGATATGCAGATATTTCTGAACTCATTATTGCTGGCACCAATATTTTTCATCAGGAGCACAACATCTTTACATTACGAAAGTTGACTTGTTGCTTTCTGAGTGATTGTCTAATTGTGTAAGGAATGGATGTAAAACAAGAAAAAACAACATTTGACTCTTGAAAAAATGGAACTCAGTCCATCATCATCGAAACCACTTGTTCCTTTCAGGGTCATGAGGGGCTGGAACCTACCCTGACGTTGGGCAAGAGGTGGGGTACACCCTAGACCAGTCGCCAGACAATCACAGGGCCACCCAGATGGACAGACAGCCATTGGTGCTCACACTCATGCCCCTTAGGGCAACTTAGTCACCCGTCAACCTAATGAGGTTTTGCTCATGGGGGGACGGGAGTACCCGAAGAAAACCCATGCAGGCATTGGGAGACCATGCAAACTTCACAGAAAGACCCTGGTCAACAGGGGGGAGTCGAACCAGGAATCTTCTTGCTCAGAGGAACACACACTAACCTGCTGTACCACCATGCCACCCAAAATCAAACTCTTGAGCATGAAATGTACCCATGCAGTGATGATGAGGTGAAGCAATCTGGTACAATTGTATATATCATTACAGCCGATATACGGGCTGCAATATTGGCTGGTATGTATAGCTGATAAATCAGCAGAAATTTGAACATCTGCCAACACCAATATTCTAATTTTTAGGCTGATACCAGCCTATACCAATTTGGTACCTTATGATGTCATGCATCCCTATTTTACATGTCCCCATGCAGCGATGATATAGGGATGCAATATGTTACATTTGTGCATTTACTGTATCACAGACAATATTTATAGCTGATATATCAGCCATATAAATGCCTTATATCAGCTCTAATAGGGACAAAATACACCAATGTTCACAACAATATTGCCCAATATGAATGGCTGATACATTGGCAAAAATTTCAATGCTTGCAAATACTGATATTGAACTTTTTAGGTCAATATCTGCCTATACCAATATTATCATTCATCCATATTTTAAACATACCTATGCAGTGATGATAAGGTGCTGAACTATCTTGCATTTGTATATTTTGCCTATGTTACAGCCGATATACGGGCTGCAGTATTGGGTGATTTTTATAGCTGATATGTAGGCAGAAATTTCAATATCTGCAGATGCTGAGATTCAACATTTTAAACCGATATCAGCTAATACCAATACTGTATCGATAATATCATGCATCCCTATCTAAGCGTCCCCATGCAGTGATGATAATGTGATGCAATATGATACATCTGTGCATTTTCCGACAGTACAGACAATGTTTATAGCTGATCTATCAGCCATATAAATGCGTTGTATCAGCTGCAATATAGACAAAATACACCAATACAAGCTGCAATATTGCCCAATATAAATGGCTGATATACTGGCAGGAATTTCAATACCTTGAAGTATGGATATTGAACCTTTGAGGTCAATATCTGCCTATACCAATATTAAAATTCATCCCTATTCCGTTGCAGTGATGATAAGGTGCTGAACTATCTTACATTTATGTATTTTGCCTATGTTACAGCCGATATAAAGGCTAATAAATAGGCGGAAATGTCAATATCGTCTGATACCAATATTCAACTTTTTAGGCTGATATTAGCTAATACCAATACTGTATCGATAACATTGTGCATCCCTATTTTAAAGTAAGATAATAAGGTGATGCAATATGGTGCATTCGTGTATTTTGCCAATAATAGAGCTGATATAAGAAATAAACATGTCAGATATGTGTGACTGAGATACTGCCCATGATAAATATTGTGTATCCCTAATCAAAACACCGTGTTACTCTTGAGTGTTGTGCATGTGGCAAAGATAGGACATACATGATGTTTTATACTGTACCTGTCAGTGAAGCTGGACTGTGTGTCACTCATTGGGCTTCCGGTTCTAGATTTGCAGCAAATTGTATCCGATTAACATTTTCCAGAGTGTGATGAGGCGATTTAGCTGCGCGTCCTTCTCTGGCATTCGTCTGAAATAGGCGAGGATTTAGACACTGCTGTCGTTGAGAGTAAATGAAGAGTGGAGCACAGCTGGCACGTCCAAACACTCCAGGGTACAAAAATACTGCCTAAAAAACGCTCTCTGTTCCCCGATAGTCCTTGTCAGAATGTAACAGCAGTGAGGAATCTGTCTACAGTGCAGACCTTAAAAATTAATCGGGGCCTGTGTTATATTAGCTGCACAGACAAATGATATATTACAATATCTTGGCAACAAGAATAAATACACTGCACCAGCTGGCACAAGTTTCCGTGCATGTATGAACTCCTCCTGTGCATTCACATCCCCGTTTTCCTCCGTGTAAACAATCCGTATTCCAATGGAAGAGACAGCTTGGCCCAGCGACGTGGTCCGTCTGCCTCCACCCTGGCTCGGCTGAATGGCCTCGGTTCCTAAATGATCTTTGAAGATGCTGGAAATTCCTCCAGTCCCATTTGGTATCCCCTGCTCCCAGAAACGCCTGTCCGAGGCTGTGGGGACGAATCTCCCGTGACCATGAGAATCGCTCGATGGCGAGTTTTTCACCGACCCGTGTTACTCACTAGCAAAACAACTGCTGCTAATGTTACACCGACGTAACACACAAAACAAAACAGAAAAGATGGTTGGCAAATTTTCTCGTGATGTGCTTTCTCACGGAGGAGCTGGCTGTTGAATCTCGAGCTACCAGCTAACAAAACAGATGAGCTCTTTCAGCAGAAAAAAACTTCGTATGCTCTTGTTCCGAGTGCAAACTAAGCAAACTCCCGTTCACAACAATGAGCCGGCCAACTACCGAAAAATACACATACTACACGACATGAATGTTGCCTGCCCTGCGGTATTTCCCCGTTTCTGTCCTTCAGAAAGTCTCCTTGACGAGAGAAAATCCAGTGAAGAGGGCTAGCACAGCACGACGGTCCTTGACTCCATGTTTCCAGAATTCAGTCGTTTCTCGGCAGAATTCCCGTGGATGCGAGCAGGCTAGCTCCGTGGCCAGCTAACGGGACAGAAAGTAACAACACTCCTCTGTAAACAACAACGAAAAACTACCGAGACGCTTCAAAACTTGTAGCGAACACGAAACGCAGCTTTTCCCACCGCAGGACGTTTTTTGTGAGAGGATAAAACTTGCCGAAAGGTACCAAAATTCCCACTTTCTGCCGCTAGCAACGCCCTAGCCAGCTAGCAGTTGGAGTCCACTAGCGCTTCCACTAACCACTTCCGCCGGGAGATGAAAAACTCATTTAGTCTCAGTGTAATACTGGGAACGCTGTGAACGCACGAAATGGGACGATTATGACCATTACAAAGGCACTCAATGGAATATAAGAGCTGAAATTACCATGACAACATCTAAGTGTCCTGTTTAATGCGTTATCATGGAAATAAGTGCGAAGAGAAGTGGTTCCCAACTTGTGGGTTGAGGCTTAAATGTGGGTCGCCCACTTATTTTCAGTGGGTCCTAAATGTGCCAGAATGAATGACAGCAGAAGTTTAAATTTTATCTTACTGACATGATGTCTCTTAGGCTGATCGTGCCTTATACATTCTTTTAAAGAATGTACAAAGGATGTAAAGCAATGCTTAAACCTGATGAAATTAAAACTGATGTATAAAAATACAGTTTTTAGTAGATATATAGATAAACCAGGAGGTATCACACTAAACTGAAGGATGACTTCTTTGTTTTGTTGGTTGTTTGTTACTGTTTTGCCTTTTTTTTTTGTTTTGTTTTGTTATCACTATATTATTGTGTAGAAACTGTTTTTTCTTTTGTAAAATACGGAAGCATTTATGTTTAATCAACCAATGGGAAAGAGGTGGGGCCCACTCTTTTTTGAATATATTGTATGCAACAACTACACTATTTTCTTTTTTCTATTTCTGTTTTTATCTTTCTTTTGAATATATTAGAAATAAGTTCAATTCTTAGTCCCACAAAATAACAAAATGGGACAATTATGACCATTAAAAAGGCACTCACTGGAATATAAGAGCTGAAATTACCATGACAACATCCAAGTGTCCTGTTTAATGCGTTGTCATAAACAAGTGCGAAGAGAAGTGGTTCCCAACTTGTGGGTTGGGACCTAAATGTGGGTCGCCAACTTATTTTCAGTGGGTCCTAAATGTATGACTGTATCAATGACAGCAAAAGTTTATTTTTTATCTTTGTGACATGATGTATCCTAGTTTGATCATGCCTTATACATTCTCTTAAAGAATGTATAAGGGATGTAAAGCTATGCTTAACCCTCATGAAATTTAAAATAATGTATGAAAAACACAATTTTCTGTAGATGTAAGGATAAAACAGGAGGTATCACACTAAAATGAAGGATGACTTCTTTGTTTTGTTGGTTGTTTGTTACTGTTTTGCCTTTCTTTGTTTTGTTAGATCACTAAATTGTTGCGTAGAAACTGTTTCTTCTTTTGTAAAATATGGAAGCATTTATGTATAATTAACTGATGGAGAAGGGGTGGGACTTGATATGTTTTACTTCCTCCCACTCGTTATTGAACATATTGTATGTAACGACAACACTATTTCCTTTCTTCTATTTCTGTTTTTATCTTTCATTTGAATATATTAAAAAAAAATAGGTTAAATTAATTCAATTTATACTCCCACATTTTAAATCTTTTTCATTCAGGAGCTCAATATATCTGCCTTTAAAGATCTGCCCTCCTATAATCTAATTCTTCTCATATTCTTTACGTTGTGGCGGGCAAATGGAGTCCCTGGGGCCACATGAAAGTTTATTTTGAATGTAAAAAAACTGAATTTAAAGGAAAGGAAACACAACAAAAATATTTATTTCATATATTTATTAAACAAATAATGAAAGGCACATAACAATTAAAATGTAAACCTTTTTTTTCCTCTTTTACAAACAATAACAAACAATAATCCCCCCCAACACCAAACTCCCATCCCACTCAGACCTCACACCTACAGATCAGAAACATAAAAGAGTTATAAGATATCTTAAAATAAAAATGAGCACAACTATATTAATAATAAAAACAATGAACAGACCAAAACATGAATAAGCTTGTGTCTATTCACTGTATATAAATAATATGAAAAATAAAACCAACCAAACTTGAATGAATTATGAAAGGTAAACAGTCAGTTAAATACATGATGTAGAAGAATGAATGAGGAAACACGACAAAATCTATAAAAACCCCTAAAAATATTTCCAGTGAAATAGTGCTATGACTGCCTGTAGTTGTTTCTGTATGAATCCCTATTGCACCTCACTAGACCTTTTTCTTTTTGGCTTGATTGTCCATGTTTATTTTTCATATTTCTTGAGTTTCTGCCTTTGCCTTCTCTAAAAGGCAGCTCAGTATTTTTGAAGTGGGGTCACATCAGATTAATTTCAATGCAAAAACATTAGCCTCAGCTGTTTGGATTATCAACCTTGCTCCTAGCACTCAAAGTGTTATCCTCATTATCTCAGACGTGTTTTTGCCGGTGTTTGCCTGTTTGTCTGTTTACAAGATAACTCGAACAGTTATGAACAGATTTTGACGGTCTTTTCAGAGAATGTTGCCCATGGCACAAGAAAAAAGTGATTAGATTTTGATCGTGATCTGAATCTGGATGTGGATCCAGGAATTTCTTCAATGATTTGATAACAGTGCGAGGAAGGACAGTTTTTCACAGTTTTGACAAAAACTCACCAGACACTGTTGGACCAGGAAATGGGTAGATGCAATGCTGGTGCGCAGTCATACTTCTGCTTTCAGTAAGGAGTCAATAAACAGTTAGTTTACTGAATTTTAATAAACAGACTGTATTGCTTTGATATATTAGTAGTATATTTGTAAGTGTCTTGTAAAGAGGCACTTTCCTCTAGGTCGCTGATTCTCTTTAATTATGTGCACTGTATAATTATTTCATGATTTTCATGGCCCTGTGACTGTGGTTGGTCTGGGACTGAGAGAACAGTCATTATGTTCATTATTTACAGCCCACAGCTCAGTCTTTGACCATCACCCACAAGACTACAATCTTTTTTTCAATGAAACTTACTTCACCCATCATCAGAAAGATAGGCATACAGGCAGCAGTCATGTGTGTTCATGTGAGAGTATTTTTGTAAATTTGTTTGTTTACAGAATTCAAGAGGACTGACAAAGCAAAACGTCAGCTTACTTAAGCTTGCATAATGCTTTCGTCAATATCCTTAATTACTTTGACAATTATCTACAAGCAAAAATGCTGTAAAGTTAAAATCCATATCCAGTGAAACCAGTGCAGTCAATATTCATTGATTCCATAGAAAGTCCACAGAGTATATGCTTTTTCAATTAGTGTTATGTGGTTTTTTTTAGTAATTACATCAAACTAAGAGGAGGAAAACAGTCATGATCACAGCATTATCAGGGTTATAGGATTAATAATGAGAAGAGTTGGGTGTATACCATATAAACAATTAAATGGCCATTTGTTGTGTAGGCCTTTATGGATGAAATACTCACAGATGCACATATTTAAAAATGATCATTTCTTTCTGAAAGATGACACAAGTTCAGCAAAAAAGCTACACTTGATATACCTACATCAGTGTTTTTTAATATAATATAATATGCATTTCCAAATGACTCAAGGTTCCAGACTGACCATTCATTTATAATTGATGTGGCACCACCATGTGGACAGACTGGGTAACTGCAGCCTCAACGCAATAATGGCATTTGAGGAACTGACACAGGTCTTTCTTAATTCACTGCTAAGTTAGTGGATTTTCAATTTATTAAGAGCAAATAAATAACTATTTAATGATGTATTAGCAAAGCACGATTAAAAGGCAAATAACTAAAATCCAAACTAAAAGTCATTCCTTTTTTATTTACTCAAGGGTTCACAGTACAGCACAAGACCAAAAAATTGGAAAAATTACATTCAGAAAACTAAGGCACACCCCAGTTAAGAGCTTTTGCTTTCTACGATGAAATGGTTACAGGTAGACAGACCACATGTGAAATCAGTGTCATATTACAACATTTAAGTTACAAAACAAAGGGATGACAGACAATTTATCTCAACAAATTTATTCAATAAAAGTCACTTAAGTTTATTTAAATGAAAAAAAGTCAAAATTAGGTCTGAAAATTAAGAGAAAATGGTAATCTGTTGTTTTAACAGAGCAAACAGTTGTGGAATTAATTCATGGTTTATCTTTTTGATGTAGCTGTGTGTTCTGAATGGACCATATTTGTTGAAATCTTTTAGAGAATTTTTTTAAAAGAATAGTTTTACTCAACCAAAAATGCAGACAAAACAACAAAATACCAGGTATGTAAGAAAATGACCAGATTACTCCTTTCTTAATGAGTGGAACAATGAAACTGAAAAAAAAATCTCTCTTACATTAATATTATGACATTCTCATTGCACTGACCTTTAAACCCTATTATGAAGCCCTGGTTATTTAGACAATACTCATCTATGATAAGGCATTTATATAGAAATCTCAAATTGTGCCGCCACATGCACAATTACAAAGTAATTTTCTCCAGTCATGCCAGTCACTGACTGTTTATTACAGAGAGTAGCATGTTTGTTTTAAAATACATAAATCTAAAATCACTTTTTTGCTGGATCTAACATAAGGCAGAGGTAACTACTTCTGATAACATGATTATCTCAAAGTAGACTCAGTATAACTGTTTAATTAGACTTGACATGATCTCCTCGATACTGTAGCATAATTCACTGAAATTAGACTAAAAAGGAACTGTTGATGCAGAGCTTGAATATGTGATCTGACATTTGTCTTAAGTTGTGTTCCCACTGTGGGCAAAAGTGACCTTAACCTCATCTGTTTATACCCAGATCTGCTTTTTTTGCCCCAAGCCAGATTGAAAATCACAAACCACTTGGGGTTTAATCTCTAATGATCCCTCATTCTTGACAAGTTTGCCAATAGTAAGTCAGCATATTTTACAATACATTTAGAAAATGTGAAGATGTCAAACTCATCTTTGACTAAAACCAACAAAACTGCAGCAACAAATGCTGGAGCAACTGACCAAAAATGCATTCACCTGGTGAAGGTACAACTCAAGATTCAGAATATCTTTAATGCACTTTAATCTCTGCAAAACAGTAAATAAATGCCATAAAAGTTTGTTTTTTTTTCTTGACAGTTAAAGACTTAGTTGTTTAAGCTGCAGTACCAGTATACAGAATGCTACTTGGCTCATAAAGTATAGATATAAATGCACAATATGCCTAATTGTGTCTGCTCTGGGGCTTTGTTTCTACTTTCGAAGCTTTTATCATATCTTCACTTGCGTGTACCTCAAATAAAAAAATAACAGAATAGGTTAATGAGTCTAGAAACATGGATGGAAGTTAGCATTTAGCACTTCCTGGTTCCCCAGGCTGAAAGTATATGGGATTTTTGAACAGTATCAGGACTATAGCACCTTCAGACATAACGTGGACAGTCAACATGAGAAAACAATCTGGTTTAAGCATAAAGACTTTCAGTGCAGGTCAAGCCTTGGGCTGAGATGTTCTGATATAATTTGGCGTTCAGCGCTCAGCAGTTTGTTTGAATACGAACACAGCAATCGATTCCTGTTTTAGGCACAAACAACTGCATCGAGTTAGCCTGAAATAAGTTGGCTAGGTTCGCTTTCATCGATCCTTGAAGCAGTTTGTTTGATATGAGGATACAATCAAACCTGCTATGAGGAAAACAGCAACAGGTTAACATCACTTACGTCTCTACAGCAGATCATCACATGACCCGACAACATCGACTGATTCAAAACAGTGTTCATTTTGACAGCACTTTTTTAGTTTTAGTTATAGTCTTTTGCCGAAAATATCTTTTAGTTTTAGTCATAATTTAGTCTTCTAAATTGTTTTAATTTAGTCTAGTTTTAATTGATGAAATTTCACAACATTTCAGTCAATGAAATCTAGTGTAAATTTAGTCGAGCTGTAGAATTTATCCTTTTAAAGCTGCTCTCTACTTTTTAGCATTGCTGACAGTATCAGTGACAGACTTCTACAGGTGTTACGTTGTTGTAGGTTACAATGCTATCTGGTGTCCCCTATGGTCCACTGTTGACCACAGCTCGCATTGTGAGGCATGTCCCACACTGATTAACACGCACCTTTGTATAATCTTACATAGGACATTTAATCTCTGCTATACTCATTACTATATTCTTGTATTTTGAGTAGCTTAGCCTGCTGGCTTCCTTCCCATAATGCAAAG
>JBAMNC010001379.1:0-34910 GCA_037902135.1 Cetoscarus ocellatus
AGCTCTTGTAAACTTGGAATTTCCCCTGTGGGAGTTATAAAGGAATATCTTATCTTATCTTATCTTATCTTATCATATCTTAATTTTTCAGTTGGGTTGAGCTATCAGTAAATATCGTGATCATACTGCTATTGTGAGATTCTTTGACCATGATAATAAAAGTAAAGTGAAATCCAGTATCACAAAGTTCCTATTTGTGATTATGATGTTTTTGTCCTACATTGTTCACTAAAACTTATGCTGCAAATAACTGAACATTGTTGGCACTGCTCTGTAGACTAAAAATCACTTGTCAGTGATTAGATAAATTGTACCCTCTCTTCATATATGGTATACATACAGTATATTCCTCAAAAGATGTTAGGAAACTTTATTTCAGTCTATTAATCCGCCCCTCTAGTAATATCAATTGGTTATGTATTTTATATAGTTGGAAAGCCTCATACAACGAGGTAAACCTTCTAAGGATGGTGTATTTGTAAAATAAACAACACAGCTAAATGTGTGAGTAGTGCCCAGAAAGAAAGTGGCAAAATCCCCTCTTCCCCTGGGAGAAAGGCCACAGTTCTTCACTGAAGCAAGGGTAAGGACAGGTCTTCCTGGGGTGTTGTCTTCTTGGGTCGCCCATTTCACAGTCTGCCTTTAACTTCACCGGTCTCACAGAACCTGATCCTAAGTTTGGAAATGGTACCAGGGCTGACACCAAATGATGCTGGGACATTAGCTTTTATTTTTAAGCTTTTATTTATATATATACATACTTAACAAAATTATAAGACCACCACCCATTGTAAAGTTTCTGCCACAGGTGCCCTAACTTCTCAGCATTGGTTATAACCAAAGGATTTTTATGTTTCTGTAATGTTAAATACCCGGTTTATTAACCATATGTAGAAGCTCTCTATCCAAAATCATATTTTTGATGCTAAAATATGATAATTATTGTTATTCATTAATTTTCAACTTTGTTGTTTTACAAAAAACTGAAAACAGTACAGCTCATTATTATTTTTGTTATATTATAGTTACTTACTTGCATTCCTGAACAGAAAAATCACTTCTTGTGGTTGAATGTTCTGCTTGATTAATTTCTGACTTATCAGAGAGGCCCACTGATTCGTCTCAGATTTGGGTATAAAAAGTGAAGTAAGCTGAAAAGTCCTCATTCCAGATGATTTGAAATTAATATTTTTTTCAGCATGCTATTTTTCTGCACAGGTGAATGTTTTTCTCTGCTGTACACTTTTTTCCAGTCTTTTCTGTGCATGATTTTTGTTGCTGAATAATAAATTGCCCATCTTATGTTGATGCCTGTCCCAAATTTAGGGCAGACTAACTCAACAGACTGCAGAAAATAAAAGCCTGGGCCTTTAGTTGGAGTTTTATATGTGCCATGTCTTTGTGGGCATCTCCTCAATCATTACTTTTTTTCAAAAACCTAGAAAAACCCTCAGGCCATCCGCTTGGCAGAGGAGCGGCGAGGACTGGAGCAGCTGACGATGAGCGTCGCGGTCAATCTTAGCCGGGCCTGGCAACTCAGCTCCCACATCCACAACATGTGCAGCGAGGCCCAGGAGGCCATCTACACCAGAGAGGCTGATGTGAAATACTGGCTGGACAAAGGTCAGACTTCTGTTGTCAGGGTGTCAAAATATTTGCCTCTATCTCCCATCATCCCTTCACTGACACTCAATCTTTCCTTTCCTGCGTAATCATTTCAACAAACAGCCCCGCCCACCACATCAAGCTCAGGTTCTATCTCTGCTTCTTCTTGATAAGGCCTCATTACTGCTCATGCTATCTTTGTTAACCCCTTTCTGTCTCTCTTTACATTACTGATACATTTTTTAACATTTAATTTGACTTGAAGGCTTAAAACATTTATAACTAACTCTGGTTTTTGAGTTTGTCGCACAGTTAAGTGCAGCTAAATAGAACTAGGATGGGCATCCCAAACCAATCCCAGTAGATAATAATTCCCTCAAGGAATGCCCAGAAATCGATGAGGGAATCAGTAAAGAATCAAATCAATAAGCAGAATAGATAATGACTCAGAAATCAATAAAATCATATCAATTTTCATCCCTACCATCATCTAGTTATTTTGGATGGTTAGTTGTTCATCTGATCATTTGGACTGAAGTTTATGCATCATGTCTAAAGATGATTCACCCCAGCATTGTACTAATGCTTTGCTGATGTATCAATACATTTATTCTCTAGTTTATAAGTGACATATAGATTAGTTAATAACACTCTCTAGATGACATGTTAAGTATTCACTGATGTTTTCCTAAAGCATCAATAAAACACATAGAACTGTTTATAAATGAGAACAGTTGAAGATAATGAGCTGAGTATTTGCTAATTCTTTTGCACTTCTTAATAGTGTTTAGCTATAATAAAAGTATGGCCTCATTTCCATTTTTAAGTCTTAGAAATTGTATTTTTCTCTGACTAATGATGAAGTATAATGATGAAGTCAGTTCCTTTACACTATATAGAGAGCAACATTTTTCAGTCATTTTCAGAAGGCCTTATTATTTTTGATGATGTTCATTGTGGGAAATTTAACTTCTAGTCTGATTTTTGTTTCTAAATGACTTTAAAAACTTTTGGAGCCATAAAATTGAATTTATAATGTAGTATTTATTAGCCTAAGCCAAAGGATGAAGCCCTGTAGTGACTATAACTCTGTCTGTGTGATTTTATCTGTAGTTTTTCATATCAAAAATGAGATCAGTTTTCACAGGCTTTAGTCTCCATTTAACTGTCGATGCCTCCTATTAATTGTTAATGTGACACCTTAATTAGTTTGAGACCTTTATATAATGTAAAATATGCCAAAGTTCTATCAATAATTGGCCAAATCAAAGTCATACTAGATTAATTATTTCATCAAACATTTTTTAAATCATTTGTCAAACCAGCTGCTGTAATCAGACTCCTCTGGGTTTTTTGTGGGCTATAATTTTGAAAACATAATCTAATGTCCTCAGTGCCTCCTCATTGAAGATTCTGATGTTTTATTTTATTATTTGCTGAACCTGAATGTCTTGATTATTTTTGAAAATGAAAAACTAGAGTTAAAAAAAAGAGAAGGAAGTGAAGTTTATAATCAGCATTACCTGAATGATCAGTGATATGATGCTAGTCGCTGTTAAAAAAAGGCTTTATCTTTGGTATCAACCTGACAATATGGCTCCAAACATTACCCGAACATCAGCTGAGGAGCTTCATTACTTGCAGTGATCATTATCAAATTTCAGTAACAAAAAAAGTTTCCATTTTAAAGCTGAATTTAAGTATTTAACTGCACACTTTCCGCTGATTGTTGTGGTTGATCTGTGCTCTTTGCCACTGAGTGCCTCACATCCAGTTCGCCCGTGCTGACTGTGACGTTACATGCATTCCCTCTGTAGACTATTTTTTTGTATAAATTTCGCATTAACCCTTTAGCTTCCAGATCAACTGCTTGGTAGACCAAACTTTGAGTAACTGTATCTTATTCATAAATGCATCAAACTTCTTAAACCTGATAGGCCATCTATATTTCCTGGGGGTTAAACATAATGTTAGAGAAAAGCATTATGTCTTATTAAAGTGGGGAATTTCTCAGGTAGGTAAACCTAGCATTATAATACAACTGGTCATAAAAACCAAAAATGGCATATATGAAATGAATATGACATCCAAAAAATGTTTCTCAAAAGGGATATTTGACCTGATTTTTGTTCTCTTTTGACTTTTGCTGTTGAATTAATAGCTGTGTTCAAAACCGTTCCCTATCACAGACAGAGTGCACTATACAGTTTGTTCGCCATTTTGTAGTGTTGTTCGAATTCTCAGCAGTTAATTTCATTCACTATATAGTGAACTATAAAATACCCACAATGCACAGCAAATGTGAGTGTACATACAATACTCCCTATATTGTACTCCCGTATACCACAATGCAATGCAGTCGTGTTTTTCCAGAGGAGAAGAAGAAGAGGAAGAGAAAGAAGGCTGCTACGGCACAAAGTGGCGCTGCTTTCGTTTATAAATTAAAGAAACGTTAAAGTATCTTTAACATGTTCATTGCGTAGCTTTTTTACATCTTTTAACAGCTGTAAAATTTGTTACTTATCCTCCTGAATGTCTGGTTCATCTACTGATGCTATGATGTTTAGAAAATTTCAGTGTAGTGTCGGAAATCTCGTTCGGTCATTCCCTATGTAGTTCACCATTTCATTAACACTACTTAGGGAATAGTGAGTAAGTGAATGAGTGAACGGTTTTCGCACACAGCTACTGTTTCGACTATACACTCCCAGCTCAACCATTTGGTAGAGGTCAATGATTTATAAATATTTAGGGCGTAAAAAAAATGAATTGTTGCATTAGTGCCCCATAATGTCAAAAAAGACGTTTTCATGGCTATTTTTTGTGCAAGTTAAAGCGTTAAAGACTGTAAAACTCTAATCACCTTTCCCAACACAAAAGTTTGGATCAGAGTTGTGTTGGTAAGATCCAGCTTTGCATCTAAAATGGGTCTGTTCTCATCTTTTGAGTATCCTCTTCACATTGAGTGGAATATCCTGTGACATAACTGCATAACTCTCAAACTCAGATGCTCACCTGAATGTAGGGCATGTAGTTTCCACTAGGTATAAGGCTTTTTTCGCAGTAGGATCACGTATCCTCATAGCAATGAAGTCTAAATAATTCTGGCTGAGGAGAATCCTTATGACAGCACTATTGTCCACTGACAGCACTGTTATAGAGGAAACAATGTTGATGGTCATGGTTCACCAAGCACTGCGCACCATTATCAGCCGAGGGAATCACAGTAGCATCTCCTTTGCATGACAAAGCTGCCCTTTTTACCGCACCATCTCCTCTCTTTGGAGCCACTCTGTTCCCCCTCTCCAGCTCAATACAGTATTTAATTGAGTGAAATCACACAGAGAATGATAGCCTCCTTTTGTTTCCCAAGCTCTGCCAATAATGCATCCTCTCATGTTTGTGTCACAGGAGTGGATGGCTCCATATTCGAGGTCCTGCCCCATACAACAGGAGGGGAGAGCTTCCAGGCCTGTCACTCCACTAAAGACTTGTGGCAGCCGTGTCTCTGCACGTACAGCCTGCGTCTGGAGTGGTACCCGTGTCTGCTGAAGTACTGCCGAGGCCGGGACACCACGGGGAAAGGCTCGAGCTACAAGTGTGGCATAAAGAGCTGCAGCAAGGGTTACCATTTCACCTATTATGTCCCCCAAAAACAACTCTGTCTATGGGACGAGGAGACCTAACAGTATGTTTTTGAATCTTAAAAAAGGGACAAATTTGCTTTTTTTTGCCAAGCTAAGCCAGTTCTCCCTCACGAAGCATTGGACGTCTTCTTATATGATGATAACTGAAGTGGGGAGCAGGTGGAACCAGACGTCAAACTGATTCAAAGAGGAATTCAGGTTCAAAATGAGACCAAATCGTTTAAGGAAGGAGAAACGTAACGCTTTGTTTAAGAGGATTCTCAGACTCCAAACTTCTTTTGGGAAAATAACATATCATTGTCAGCTAGAATAAGACTTTGCCAAGATGCTGTCCCTTTTGTGCCTTTTTTTTTTTTTTTTGAGAAATTGTTGCAGCAGATTAAAGGTGCCAACAACAAAAACCTCTCAAACAAACTGGACGTGCATAAAGCTGGACAATGCCAAGCATGCAAACAAGAAAACAGAATCTGGTGTCCAAGGAGTCATAAACATGATATTTTTCTTGTGAAGGATAAACTGGATGGTGGATTTATTTTTCTTTTGTGATCGACTCTTTAAAGTCAGCTCAAAAACCTTTTCCCACAACATAAGCTGGCAAACAAAGAAATTCTTCTCGAATGCTGGCTTTATTTATTTTAGTTGCAAAGTGAAATTATGGAGGAGTATTTTTGTATCTTTTTGTGACTAGTTCATCTTCTTTTGCATTACATAAGCTCTTAAATCACACAACTTAACCACAGGTGTTCTGTAATAGCCAGGTTTTAGATGATTTCATGCTCATTTCTGCAACATGCAAAACACTTGGCATGAATTAATTTAAGCAGTTGTATTATCTAATTTCACAGAACAGCTTATTAATTAATGTTCCCCCGTTAACCATCACTGGGGTGATCGTCATGCTTTCTGGAATCATTTTTAGTCTGTAAAACAGGATTAAGTAAACCAAAGTTGGCTGAAATACTGTCAAGCTGATCAATCCTTTTGTTTTATCACTACCTTGTTCCCGATGTCACTTAAAAAGCTGTGTTGCCTTTTAAAGTCTCTACTGCCATCTGCTGGTCGAAGTGTTAATCATTTATCAGGAAGCCAGAATTAAGTTTCTGTTTGTTTTTCTACATGCCTACGGGCAACATGTTATAATTTCTACATCCTATGTCTGATCATTTTTAACGCTCTCGTGTTTTTTCTACTTGTGGGACCAAATTTATTTTCTTTTCTAAGCAAGAGGTTGAAGTACATTTTGGTCTGTCTTACCTCCATCTTCATCTCAACGCCACTGCCACATCTTACTCATTTTGTCTGTTTTTTGCCTTCAGAGTTTTTTCTTCTTTTTTTTGTTCTACTTACTAAAGAACCAAATAAGTTAAATAATTCTATTTGTGGCCTTCTCTGGTGATCAAGTGCCTTAACATTTCCACCGATAACTTTTTTTTGCTATGTAATTATAGGATAGGTTCTTTAAGATATTTTTTCTATGAAAGAGTTCTGACTATGTTGTTAAAAGTTGCCATAAGGAGAAAATGAAGCAATTAGGTAATGTACCATGTAAGAGCTGTGTTTTACATGAATTGTTTCAATAAAGTCTTTCTTTGCACTGCATAACCTGCATAGTTGTGGACATTTAAAGTCTTAACATAACAAGCCGTGTGTATGTAAGTGATAGGAGAATATATGTGTGTAAAAGGAGAAGAAGATGCCTGCATGTAAGGGGAAGTAATATGTTTCTCATTATAAGGGTTAATATTTTGTTGAAAGCAGAAGATAGGTTGCGCATCATGTGTGGAGTTTGTATGTTTTAAGTTTTTAAATTATGACAGAATATTTTCAAAAGGGATCTCAATCCACTCCTCCACCAGCCGCCCCTACAGCCCCAGCACAGTATAGTGCTTTATTAAAAGTATTTGGAAAATATTGCTCTGTGAAAATCAAATTAACCTTAAGATTTGAATAAGTTGGGTTAAAGGACCCACAGGCCATCGGGCCAGGCACTTCAAGGACTTCAGCCTTTACATGGGATGTGCAATTCATACAACGGCACCGGTATTTCCGACTCTCTGAAACTATGAAGTTACATTTTAAGATGGCTGCGAAATGGTGGGGCAGCAAGTGGTGCACGTGCCTCACAGCAGGGTTGCTGGTTTGAAACCTGACTAAAACAATGCTTGTCAGGTAAATTACAATTTGCCAGTTCATTCAAGGGCCCAATCATTTCTGTGGACAGGATTTACAAACTTTCACAATTTCCTTTTTTTTATCATTTCAATACTTTGACCAGGGTCATGTGTATTTGATATTTTGTGCAGAAATGTACTTGCCAGCCTTTGTTGAACAATATTCTGTAGCTTGCTGCTCCTCCATTTGCGGTCTCACCTGTAATTCCACCTTCTGTCCACACGGTGTCGCCACTGTTACAAAAAAGAGAGCAGTTCCCATCATTGTAGCGCGAGGAAGCATAAAGAAGGATGGAAACATGCTCTTTCTGTTAAATCTTTGATAACTAGGCCGTAACCTTAAAGCTACAGATCAGCGAGGTGATTAAAGAGGAGCACATTAACGTTCACTCTGGCATGTACAGAGAATAATAAGGCTGAGGGGAGATAAGCGGAGGGATGCTGAGAAAGGCTGCTGTTGTTTCCTCCGGCGGAGCTCTCATTAAGGACAACAAACAGCAGCCTCTGTGTCAGTAAACAGGCTCTTTACAGTCTGCTGCAGGAACAGTTCGTCTCTGAGCCGAGCTCACAGGATGTCAAGGAAGAAACAGCAGCGTGTGCAGCTCTAAGGTGAAGTTTCTTTGATTTTACTGCGTTTTTCAGGGCATTACACACTGATTAGGCAGCGCTTTGTTAGCCATACAGTGTTAGCCTGCTACTGGTTGCTTTGCTAACTGATAGCATCCTGTTAAAGCGCCCTGCTAAAGGAGGGACACTCAGATCCTGTTTTACTTTCATTTAGGGATCAAGAGGATATAGGTCTAGTCAAAAAAGGGAGTGAGCATCACGCTATCGCTCCTGCTACTTTACATCCGCTTTCCCTTCAGTTATCTGTTCCTGTTTTCCATGGAAATGAAGTGAACTGTTGTGGATGTAGCTTCACTTTTCCTCTGCAGGATCAGCTTTACTGGCAGGTATGTGGACAAAAGGGGGGAAAGTAAAATATTTTAAGGGCCCATGACTGACAGGAGCCCTAAGATATTATATTATTAGTATTTCTTTGCATATCAACATATTATTTTTTGTCAAAGGTCTTTTACGATTTAATAAAAATGCATTTGTTGTTTTTAATTCAACATTTATCCAAAAAAGAGGCATTTTAAAGCATTTATAAGAGGGTATTAGAGTTGTTTATGCTCATACTGTGTCAAATAGCATGTTAAAATGTTTGGGTCTTGTGTAAAAAAAAACAGGTCAAAACAAGAGACAAATGTATAATCTGTGAAAGTATACAATCCATTACAGAGTGAAAGATAAGAGATTAGAATGACTGACTATACAGTAACTAAAAAGCATTTACAAAGCTTATAATGCAGGAAGGTTCTGTCTAGTACAGAGTTTAATGCACCATTTATGCCACAATTTTAGCTGAAGGGGGTTTTCGCTTCTGTTTGAAGCCGGTTTGTGTGTTTTAAATAGAGCAATTTATAACTAAGGTTGCGTAATATTAGAACAATATATGCAGCAGATATGAACAAATGTTGCTGATATTTAAGCCAATATTTTGGCACCATATATTGGGAATATTTGTATCATATATTAGCTGTAATATTGGCAAAATATTTAAATGTGCCGTGATTGGACTCATAATCACTGAACGTCCACTTTCTTATATAAAACAAAATGTCTTTTATGAAATTAAGAAATGTTTTTTTATCTTGCTTCACATCTGTTAAACATAAAAATATTGATATCGGCGTTAATGACTCTGGAAGTATTGACATATCAGATATTGGCAAAAATCCCACACCATGCATCCCTAACATTTATAAAGACTGACATTGTGTTAACTACCTATATGTGAATAAAAAGATATTCAATAAAAATCTTCTGTAAATAGAATGAAATATACTAAATTATTTTTCCTATTTAGACCAAACATGACACCAAATAATTAACATAGTTTACCTTGTTGCCATTGGTTGGACTAAAAATCAGTTTACATGCTGCACCCTTAGTTTTTGCTGCCTTTTGATATTATATTATGACAGTATTGAATTGTTTATTAAGAAAATAAACTCAAAAAGCCAATCCCTTTCTGTTCTGTGCTTCATAAACCAAATATTTTGGCCAGCTTACCTGATTAAATGTTCCTACCACAAATGTTTTGAATTTTTCACTCATCCTGACATTTTCATGCTCATGAGCCCTGAAAACTTTTAGTTTTTGTTCCTATAACTTGAGACACAGAAGCAATAAGAAGGTAAATGTGATTTAATGATTGCCTTTATGACCTCTCTCCCTAATGGCAACTGTCTGACACCCAGCACCCAGTAACCTCTCATGCAGTCTAGAAATTTGCTTGAAGTCTTTGAGACATCTTGTTCCAGTTGGGTGAGGGTGGGCCTGTCTATCTGCATGGTCTCACCTCCTAGCACAAACGTCACAGCAGAATAAGAGACATCCCCCTCACCCCACCAGACCCTCAGCTGGCCAACTGTAGTGCTATTATAGTTCAAGCAAAGGCTATTTGTTGTTCACTTACAAAGGATCGCACAGTCCAAGTCTTTGGACAGTTATGCTGTTTTTTTCTACTGTAAGTGATATTACAGAGTAAGAAATGCCTCGACGCATTTTTCTTTCGTCGTGTTTTGTGATTGAAGATTTAATGGACGACATCTGAGTGAACATTTTTGAAACTGGTTGGAAGTATTTTGCTCCTTTTTTTTGGCTTTTTTGTCCGTAGTGAAGAAGATGGCTCTGCTTGTGGGTTTTGCACTCCTAAGCCTTTCCTGTTGGGTGTTGTTCTACTCCATACTGTGTGTTGGAAATGCCTCCAGGAGCTACGAGTGGAACTGTCGCCTCGTCACATTGGTACACGGGATCCTGGCGGTGTGCATCACGACCTATATTGGCTATGTAGATGGACCCTGGCCTTTCAGTCATCCAGGTTTGTGGACTTTCCTGATCATGACATTTATACTCAAGAAATAATCACTAAATAAATAACAGGTTGGATATTTATAGCCTTTACCAATCATACAAATATGCCATATGTGTTGCATATATTGGCAGAACGCACAAAAGGACCACAATGCTCTACCCTGAAAGTTTACATAAAAATACATTTTACTAAAAACAGACTACATCAATAATTAAAGTTACATCAATTAAATAAAAAATACTAATAATGGCTTACTATCTATGGTAAAAACATATGTTCATTTTGATTTACCTCTGTTATTAACACGCATAAACTGTCACAATAACAGGAACAAGCCAATTATAGCAGAGTGGGGACTTTGTGTTTTGTACAAAAAATAAATTGTTTATCGAATATCAGCTGAAATCAATTGTGAAAATAAGCACTGAATATACTATTTGTATAGAATATAGCCAAAAATCGAATATGGTACATTCTCATTTGGAACAAAAAAAAAAAGAAGTCAGATTTCATGTGCAAAAATGCTGACTAGGTATAAATGTTGTGTAAATCAGGGCTGGGAAACATGTATAAAGTTTTTAACATATATCATCAGACTTCCAAAAAAGATATATGGTAACAATAGTGCTTGTATGGATATAGGTAATTTTGATATTATTCTTTTTTGCAATGCCAGGCCTTATGGAAAGTAAAAATAGTTTTGCTCTAAGAACCAGAAGCAGTAGTTTATTAGTTGACTACAAAATCACTTCCGTAAATGTATCGCATTTTGAACCTATCGTGATTCATTTTTTCGTAAAGGTAAAGGGTAAGTCGGTATGATATAAGTGAGTTGTGTCTTCCAACTTATTCAAGCCATTTGTAAGTTCAATGTTGAATAAGTTGATTTATGAAATAAACAGGTGCTCAGTGAAAGATTACAGGAAAAGCTCCCAACAACAGTATGCTCTTGACTACAAGATAAGTTAATGGATGTGTTATGGCTAGGGTATACAGAGAATCATCATTTTATCAGTTAAATTTTTAAAAGGAGCACTTTTCCCAGAACATGTACTTAATATTTCTGCCATTATTCATGAGAGAGTGAGAGTGTAACACCAGTTTCCACATAGTCCACCTGTGTAGCATTCCATATGCATCACGCACTCTGCAGCAAGTTGCCCCCGGTGTCATCAGTTGGTCTCTTTCCACTGACAACACCTCAGTCCGTTTCCAATGCATGCCGGCAGTGCAGCTCCGCGCTGGTTCGCTGGAAATAAGTGCAGAGTCTATTGTTTGTGGGAGCCGCTTTTAGCCTACTTCTGCTAAGCACATCCACTCGAAACAGGAAAACAAGCGTACAGTTTTTTTGAATTTTAAAATTCAACAGAAAAACTGGAAATAATGCAAACAGCAAATTAATGTCAGGCAGGCAATATAACCTGCTGTATACACATGCTCTTCCTTCCTTGTAGTTCTCCTATGATCATGTTTTTCAAGCTAATCAGGACTGAGCAAGGCCACATAACACTTCGAATAGGTCAGGATATTTACCGTCAAACAGAGCAAAGAACCATGCATATATATACAGTAGACGATGTTGAAATTTGAGGTAATGCAGTTTAGATAAGCAATACCAAAATCTGCTTTTTTCCCATATTGCCCAGCACTAATGTAATTGAACTAATGTGATTAGCGCTACAGCTTACATGTATTTTCTCTTCCCTTTAATCTGATGACTGGTATTTAAGAATGTCCTAAGGGACACATCAGTTGTTAAGATAGTTGTTGATCATTTTGTCTTTCTTGTCTTGTTTAGTTGGTGCATTTCTTTGCATGTTATCCTTAATAATGAGCTCAGTTTGCACTTAATCTGCTTTAAAGTGGGGATAAGCTCCTTGTAGAAAGAAACAAGTCATTTTACCTTAACTCTACCATCATCAAGTAACTTTAAATGGTTTGTGCTCCTGTCTTGGTCAGTGAAGCACATGCTTTTTCATTGTGACTGCATAATGATTGTTTGATTTTATAAGATTGATAAACTGCTAAAACTGTTTCCTGTCTCTGTCTGTGGATACCAGGCACAAAGAACACCCCTCTGCAGATAAGCGCCATGATCGTGAGCCTGGGTTACTTCTGTTTCGACATGGCCTGGTGTGTGTACTTCCGCACAGAAGGTCCCGTTATGCTAGCCCACCACACCATGAGCATCTTGGGAATCCTGCTGACCCTGTGGCTGGGGGAGTCTGGCATCGAGGGCTGCGCTGTCCTCTTTGGGAGCGAAATCACAAACCCCCTGCTGCAGACACGCTGGTTCCTCAAACAGACGGGACATTACAGGACAGTGCTGGGGAACGTTGTGGACATCTCCTTCGTGGTGCTGTTCGTGGTGATGCGGATCTTTGTGGGAGGCACAATGCTGTACTGTGAGCTGATCTCCCCAAGGCCGAGATTCTTTATCAAGTGCGGGGGAGTGGCAATGTACGCTCTGTCCTGGGTGTTTATGGTGGACATTGTTCAATTTGCAGTTCGGAAGAGCAAGAGCTGGCACAAACAGCAGGGGAACAAACAAGAGGCGGTGGCTAATGGCTGTGGGATAAAGAATGACTGATAGTTTGGTCGTGTTCAAGTAAACTGATCTGCATTTTGTGTGACTTTTTCACTCTGACTCTGACGGGACACTAAAACAAGAAGGACTTTTTGTATATTAAACTAAAAGTAAAAAATGTTATTTCATAGTTGTTGTTATCTATGTTTAGATTTATCCGAGGATATTTTGAAAGACTAATTTTTTATCAGCTGAACACACAACAGTCCATGACTGATTCATGTTTATAATGTGCAGTAACAAACAACACACTCATGTCACCAAAAAAAACAAAGCACTTTTTACAAACCCATGACAGATGTTGCTTTCAGTGGCCTACTCATATGTGATATGCTGCTCCAAAGGAAAGGGAAGTGTTAGTAAAGAGATGGTTTATATGCAACACCTGTGGTGCTTGTGGTGCATTTATAGTCGTATCAGAAATTGAAGGACTGGTGGGGTTGATTTAGTTCATGTGAAACTTTGAGTAGATCTGAAAGGGAAACTCAGGGAGCTGAAGTCAAACTAGAGAGTCAGAGTTACAGAGCAATATGTGCTATGTGTTGGATTACTTTGTTGAAGTCCTTTAGGTTTCAAACTAGTGACTGTATAATGTTTTTAAACACACCTTTATGTTAATTCAGTCATGCATAAAGGGATCTCAAGATGGCACTTTTGAACTAGAAATGCTATGACTTTAAAACCTGTTTAAATATTTATTTTAATTGTTAATATATTCATGTGTTTTCATGTCTAATTTATGCCTTCCTTACATGTTTTAAGTTTTTTTTTAAGTGTATTACTACACTGCACAAGCTTGACACAGACCTTAACACATTCATGTGATTTCTAATGTAGTTTTCACTCCTGCAGCTCGGTTGCTTTGTTCTGATTCAGTTCTAAAAAATGCTTCAAATGTGCATATTTCCTTTGGATCGTTTCATGATCATATTGGGCCGAGCCCAGGCCGAGTTGTACAAAACTCCAGAGATGGTCCTGCATCATCACGCCACAACCAGCTTTGTTTTGACTGTGAGCTGAGCTTTGCATTATGGGAAGGAAGCCAGCAGGCTAAGCTACTCAAAATACAAGAATATAGTAATGAGTATAGCAGAGATTAAATGTCCTATGTAAGATTATACAAAGGTGCGTGTTAATCAGTGTGGGACATGCCTCACAATGCGGGCTGTGGTCAACAGTGGACCATAGGGGACACCAGATAGCATTGTAACCTACAACAACGTAACACCTGTAGAAGTCTGTCACTGATACTGTCAGCAATGCTAAAAAGTAGAGAGCAGCTTTAAAAGGATAAATTCTACAGCTCGACTAAATTTACACTAGATTTCATTGACTGAAATGTTGTGAAATTTCATCAATTAAAACTAGACTAAATTAAAACAATTTAGAAGACTAAATTATGACTAAAACTAAAAGATATTTTCGGCAAAAGACTATAACTAAAACTAAAAAAAGTGCTGTCAAAATGAACACTGTTTTGAATCAGTCGATGTTGTCGGGTCATGTGATGATCTGCTGTAGAGACGTAAGTGATGTTAACCTGTTGCTGTTTTCCTCATAGCAGGTTTGATTGTATCCTCATATCAAACAAACTGCTTCAAGGATCGATGAAAGCGAACCTAGCCAACTTATTTCAGGCTAACTCGATGCAGTTGTTTGTGCCTAAACAGGAATCGATTGCTGTGTTCGTATTCAAACAAACTGCTGAGCGCTGAACGCCAAATTATATCAGAACATCTCAGCCCAAGGCTTGACCTGCACTGAAAGTCTTTATGCTTAAACCAGATTGTTTTCTCATGTTGACTGTCCACGTTATGTCTGAAGGTGCTATAGTCCTGATACTGTTCAAAAATCCCATATACTTTCAGCCTGGGGAACCAGGAAGTGCTAAATGCTAACTTCCATCCATGTTTCTAGACTCATTAACCTATTCTGTTATTTTTTTATTTGAGGTACACGCAAGTGAAGATATGATAAAAGCTTCGAAAGTAGAAACAAAGCCCCAGAGCAGACACAATTAGGCATATTGTGCATTTATATCTATATTTTATGAGCCAAGTAGCATTCTGTATACTGGTACTGCAGCTTAAACAACTAAGTCTTTAACTGTCAAGAAAAAAAACAAACTTTTATGGCATTTATTTACTGTTTTGCAGAGATTAAAGTGCATTAAAGATATTCTGAATCTTGAGTTGTACCTTCACCAGATGAATGCATTTTTGGTCAGTTGCTCCAGCATTTGTTGCTGCAGTTTTGTTGGTTTTAGTCAAAGATGAGTTTGACATCTTCACATTTTCTAAATGTATTGTAAAATATGCTGACTTACTATTGGCAAACTTGTCAAGAATGAGGGATCATTAGAGATTAAACCCCAAGTGGTTTGTGATTTTCAATCTGGCTTGGGGCAAAAAAAAGCAGATCTGGGTATAAACAGATGAGGTTAAGGTCACTTTTGCCCACAGTGGGAACACAACTTAAGACAAATGTCAGATCACATATTCAAGCTCTGCATCAACAGTTCCTTTTTAGTCTAATTTCAGTGAATTATGCTACAGTATCGAGGAGATCATGTCAAGTCTAATTAAACAGTTATACTGAGTCAACTTTGAGATAATCATGTTATCAGAAGTAGTTACCTCTGCCTTATGTTAGATCCAGCAAAAAAGTGATTTTAGATTTATGTATTTTAAAACAAACATGCTACTCTCTGTAATAAACAGTCAGTGACTGGCATGACTGGAGAAAATTACTTTGTAATTGTGCATGTGGCGGCACAATTTGAGATTTCTATATAAAGCCTTATCATAGATGAGTATTGTCTAAATAACCAGGGCTTCATAATAGGGTTTAAAGGTCAGTGCAATGAGAATGTCATAATATTAATGTAAGAGAGATTTTTTTTTCAGTTTCATTGTTCCACTCATTAAGAAAGGAGTAATCTGGTCATTTTCTTACATACCTGGTATTTTGTTGTTTTGTCTGCATTTTTGGTTGAGTAAAACTATTCTTTTAAAAAAATTCTCTAAAAGATTTCAACAAATATGGTCCATTCAGAACACACAGCTACATCAAAAAGATAAACCATGAATTAATTCCACAACTGTTTGCTCTGTTAAAACAACAGATTACCATTTTCTCTTAATTTTCAGACCTAATTTTGACTTTTTTTCATTTAAATAAACTTAAGTGACTTTTATTGAATAAATTTGTTGAGATAAATTGTCTGTCATCCCTTTGTTTTGTAACTTAAATGTTGTAATATGACACTGATTTCACATGTGGTCTGTCTACCTGTAACCATTTCATCGTAGAAAGCAAAAGCTCTTAACTGGGGTGTGCCTTAGTTTTCTGAATGTAATTTTTCCAATTTTTTGGTCTTGTGCTGTACTGTGAACCCTTGAGTAAATAAAAAAGGAATGACTTTTAGTTTGGATTTTAGTTATTTGCCTTTTAATCGTGCTTTGCTAATACATCATTAAATAGTTATTTATTTGCTCTTAATAAATTGAAAATCCACTAACTTAGCAGTGAATTAAGAAAGACCTGTGTCAGTTCCTCAAATGCCATTATTGCGTTGAGGCTGCAGTTACCCAGTCTGTCCACATGGTGGTGCCACATCAATTATAAATGAATGGTCAGTCTGGAACCTTGAGTCATTTGGAAATGCATATTATATTATATTAAAAAACACTGATGTAGGTATATCAAGTGTAGCTTTTTTGCTGAACTTGTGTCATCTTTCAGAAAGAAATGATCATTTTTAAATATGTGCATCTGTGAGTATTTCATCCATAAAGGCCTACACAACAAATGGCCATTTAATTGTTTATATGGTATACACCCAACTCTTCTCATTATTAATCCTATAACCCTGATAATGCTGTGATCATGACTGTTTTCCTCCTCTTAGTTTGATGTAATTACTAAAAAAAAACACAAAACACTAATTGAAAAAGCATATACTCTGTGGACTTTCTATGGAATCAATGAATATTGACTGCACTGGTTTCACTGGATATGGATTTTAACTTTACAGCATTTTTGCTTGTAGATAATTGTCAAAGTAATTAAGGATATTGACGAAAGCATTATGCAAGCTTAAGTAAGCTGACGTTTTGCTTTGTCAGTCCTCTTGAATTCTGTAAACAAACAAATTTACAAAAATACTCTCACATGAACACACATGACTGCTGCCTGTATGCCTATCTTTCTGATGATGGGTGAAGTAAGTTTCATTGAAAAAAAGATTGTAGTCTTGTGGGTGATGGTCAAAGACTGAGCTGTGGGCTGTAAATAATGAACATAATGACTGTTCTCTCAGTCCCAGACCAACCACAGTCACAGGGCCATGAAAATCATGAAATAATTATACAGTGCACATAATTAAAGAGAATCAGCGACCTAGAGGAAAGTGCCTCTTTACAAGACACTTACAAATATACTACTAATATATCAAAGCAATACAGTCTGTTTATTAAAATTCAGTAAACTAACTGTTTATTGACTCCTTACTGAAAGCAGAAGTATGACTGCGCACCAGCATTGCATCTACCCATTTCCTGGTCCAACAGTGTCTGGTGAGTTTTTGTCAAAACTGTGAAAAACTGTCCTTCCTCGCACTGTTATCAAATCATTGAAGAAATTCCTGGATCCACATCCAGATTCAGATCACGATCAAAATCTAATCACTTTTTTCTTGTGCCATGGGCAACATTCTCTGAAAAGACCGTCAAAATCTGTTCATAACTGTTCGAGTTATCTTGTAAACAGACAAACAGGCAAACACCGGCAAAAACACGTCTGAGATAATGAGGATAACACTTTGAGTGCTAGGAGCAAGGTTGATAATCCAAACAGCTGAGGCTAATGTTTTTGCATTGAAATTAATCTGATGTGACCCCACTTCAAAAATACTGAGCTGCCTTTTAGAGAAGGCAAAGGCAGAAACTCAAGAAATATGAAAAATAAACATGGACAATCAAGCCAAAAAGAAAAAGGTCTAGTGAGGTGCAATAGGGATTCATACAGAAACAACTACAGGCAGTCATAGCACTATTTCACTGGAAATATTTTTAGGGGTTTTTATAGATTTTGTCGTGTTTCCTCATTCATTCTTCTACATCATGTATTTAACTGACTGTTTACCTTTCATAATTCATTCAAGTTTGGTTGGTTTTATTTTTCATATTATTTATATACAGTGAATAGACACAAGCTTATTCATGTTTTGGTCTGTTCATTGTTTTTATTATTAATATAGTTGTGCTCATTTTTACTTTAAGATATCTTATAACTCTTTTATGTTTCTGATCTGTAGGTGTGAGGTCTGAGTGGGATGGGAGTTTGGTGTTGGGGGGGATTATTGTTTGTTATTGTTTGTAAAAGAGGAAAAAAAAGGTTTACATTTTAATTGTTATGTGCCTTTCATTATTTGTTTAATAAATATATGAAATAAATATTTTGTTGTGTTTCCTTTCCTTTAAATTCAGTTTTTTTACATTCAAAATAAACTTTCATGTGGCCCCAGGGACTCCATTTGCCCGCCACAACGTAAAGAATATGAGAAGAATTAGATTATAGGAGGCAGATCTTTAAAGGCAGATATATTGAGCTCCTGAATGAAAAAGATTTAAAATGTGGGAGTATAAATTGAATTAATTTAACCTATTTTTTTTTAATATATTCAAATGAAAGATAAAAACAGAAATAGAAGAAAGGAAATAGTGTTGTCGTTACATACAATATGTTCAATAACGAGTGGGAGGAAGTAAAACATATCAAGTCCCACCCCTTCTCCATCAGTTAATTATACATAAATGCTTCCATATTTTACAAAAGAAGAAACAGTTTCTACGCAACAATTTAGTGATCTAACAAAACAAAGAAAGGCAAAACAGTAACAAACAACCAACAAAACAAAGAAGTCATCCTTCATTTTAGTGTGATACCTCCTGTTTTATCCTTACATCTACAGAAAATTGTGTTTTTCATACATTATTTTAAATTTCATGAGGGTTAAGCATAGCTTTACATCCCTTATACATTCTTTAAGAGAATGTATAAGGCATGATCAAACTAGGAGACATCATGTCACAAAGATAAAAAATAAACTTTTGCTGTCATTGATACAGTCATACATTTAGGACCCACTGAAAATAAGTTGGCGACCCACATTTAGGTCCCAACCCACAAGTTGGGAACCACTTCTCTTCGCACTTGTTTATGACAACGCATTAAACAGGACACTTGGATGTTGTCATGGTAATTTCAGCTCTTATATTCCAGTGAGTGCCTTTTTAATGGTCATAATTGTCCCATTTTGTTATTTTGTGGGACTAAGAATTGAACTTATTTCTAATATATTCAAAAGAAAGATAAAAACAGAAATAGAAAAAAGAAAATAGTGTAGTTGTTGCATACAATATATTCAAAAAAGAGTGGGCCCCACCTCTTTCCCATTGGTTGATTAAACATAAATGCTTCCGTATTTTACAAAAGAAAAAAACAGTTTCTACACAATAATATAGTGATAACAAAACAAAACAAAAAAAAAGGCAAAACAGTAACAAACAACCAACAAAACAAAGAAGTCATCCTTCAGTTTAGTGTGATACCTCCTGGTTTATCTATATATCTACTAAAAACTGTATTTTTATACATCAGTTTTAATTTCATCAGGTTTAAGCATTGCTTTACATCCTTTGTACATTCTTTAAAAGAATGTATAAGGCACGATCAGCCTAAGAGACATCATGTCAGTAAGATAAAATTTAAACTTCTGCTGTCATTCATTCTGGCACATTTAGGACCCACTGAAAATAAGTGGGCGACCCACATTTAAGCCTCAACCCACAAGTTGGGAACCACTTCTCTTCGCACTTATTTCCATGATAACGCATTAAACAGGACACTTAGATGTTGTCATGGTAATTTCAGCTCTTATATTCCATTGAGTGCCTTTGTAATGGTCATAATCGTCCCATTTCGTGCGTTCACAGCGTTCCCAGTATTACACTGAGACTAAATGAGTTTTTCATCTCCCGGCGGAAGTGGTTAGTGGAAGCGCTAGTGGACTCCAACTGCTAGCTGGCTAGGGCGTTGCTAGCGGCAGAAAGTGGGAATTTTGGTACCTTTCGGCAAGTTTTATCCTCTCACAAAAAACGTCCTGCGGTGGGAAAAGCTGCGTTTCGTGTTCGCTACAAGTTTTGAAGCGTCTCGGTAGTTTTTCGTTGTTGTTTACAGAGGAGTGTTGTTACTTTCTGTCCCGTTAGCTGGCCACGGAGCTAGCCTGCTCGCATCCACGGGAATTCTGCCGAGAAACGACTGAATTCTGGAAACATGGAGTCAAGGACCGTCGTGCTGTGCTAGCCCTCTTCACTGGATTTTCTCTCGTCAAGGAGACTTTCTGAAGGACAGAAACGGGGAAATACCGCAGGGCAGGCAACATTCATGTCGTGTAGTATGTGTATTTTTCGGTAGTTGGCCGGCTCATTGTTGTGAACGGGAGTTTGCTTAGTTTGCACTCGGAACAAGAGCATACGAAGTTTTTTTTCTGCTGAAAGAGGCTCATCTGTTTTGTTAGCTGGTAGCTCGAGATTCAACAGCCAGCTCCTCCGTGAGAAAGCACATCACGAGAAAATTTGCCAACCATCTTTTCTGTTTTGTTTTGTGTGTTACGTCGGTGTAACATTAGCAGCAGTTGTTTTGCTAGTGAGTAACACGGGTCGGTGAAAAACTCGCCATCGAGCGATTCTCATGGTCACGGGAGATTCGTCCCCCACAGCCTCGGACAGGCGTTTCTGGGAGCAGGGGATACCAAATGGGACTGGAGGAATTTCCAGCATCCTCAAAGATCATTTAGGAACCGAGGCCATTCAGCCGAGCCAGGGTGGAGGCAGACGGACCACGTCGCTGGGCCAAGCTGTCTCTTCCATTGGAATACGGATTGGTTTACACGGAGGAAAACGGGGATGTGAATGCACAGGAGGAGTTCATACATGCACGGAAACTTGTGCCAGCTGGTGCAGTGTATTTATTCTTGTTGCCAAGATATTGTAATATATCATTTGTCTGTGCAGCTAATATAACACAGGCCCCGATTAATTTTTAAGGTCTGCACTGTAGACAGATTCCTCACTGCTGTTACATTCTGACAAGGACTATCGGGAACAGAGAGCGTTTTTTAGGCAGTATTTTTGTACCCTGGAGTGTTTGGACGTGCCAGCTGTGCTCCACTCTTCATTTACTCTCAACGACAGCAGTGTCTAAATCCTCGCCTATTTCAGACGAATGCCAGAGAAGGACGCGCAGCTAAATCGCCTCATCACACTCTGGAAAATGTTAATCGGATACAATTTGCTGCAAATCTAGAACCGGAAGCCCAATGAGTGACACACAGTCCAGCTTCACTGACAGGTACAGTATAAAACATCATGTATGTCCTATCTGTGCCACATGCACAACATTCAAGAGTAACACGGTGTTTTGATTAGGGATACACAATATTTATCATGGGCAGTATCTCAGTCACACATATCTGACATGTTTATTTCTTATATCAGCTCTATTATTGGCAAAATACACGAATGCACCATATTGCATCACCTTATTATCTTACTTTAAAATAGGGATGCACAATGTTATCGATACAGTATTGATATTAGCTAATATCAGCCTAAAAAGTTGAATATTGGTATCAGAAGATATTGACATTTCCGCCTATTTATTAGCCTTTGTATCGGCTGTAACATAGGCAAAATACATAAATGTAAGATAGTTCAGCACCTTATCATCACTGCAACGGAATAGGGATGAATTTTAATATTGGTATAGGCAGATATTGACCTCAAAGGTTCAATATCCATACTTCAAGGTATTGAAATTCCTGCAGTATATCAGCCATTTATATTGGGCAATATTGCAGCTTGTATTGGTGTATTTTGTCTATATTGCAGCTGATACAACGCCTTTATATGGCTGATAGATCAGCTGTAAACATTGTCTGTACTGTCGGAAAATGCACAGATGTATCATATTGCATCACATTATCATCACTGCATGGGGACGCTTAGATAGGGATGCATGATATTATCGATACAGTATTGGTATTAGCTGATATCGGTTTAAAATGTTGAATCTCAGCATCTGCAGATATTGAAATTTCTGCCTACATATCAGCTATAAAAATCACCCAATACTGCAGCCCGTATATCGGCTGTAACATAGGCAAAATATACAAATGCAAGATAGTTCAGCACCTTATCATCACTGCATAGGTATGTTTAAAATATGGATGAATGATAATATTGGTATAGGCAGATATTGACCTAAAAAGTTCAATATCAGTATTTGCAAGCATTGAAATTTTTGCCAATGTATCAGCCATTCATATTGGGCAATATTGTTGTGAACATTGGTGTATTTTGTCCCTATTAGAGCTGATATAAGGCATTTATATGGCTGATATATCAGCTATAAATATTGTCTGTGATACAGTAAATGCACAAATGTAACATATTGCATCCCTATATCATCGCTGCATGGGGACATGTAAAATAGGGATGCATGACATCATAAGGTACCAAATTGGTATAGGCTGGTATCAGCCTAAAAATTAGAATATTGGTGTTGGCAGATGTTCAAATTTCTGCTGATTTATCAGCTATACATACCAGCCAATATTGCAGCCCGTATATCGGCTGTAATGATATATACAATTGTACCAGATTGCTTCACCTCATCATCACTGCATGGGTACATTTCATGCTCAAGAGTTTGATTTTGGGTGGCATGGTGGTACAGCAGGTTAGTGTGTGTTCCTCTGAGCAAGAAGATTCCTGGTTCGACTCCCCCCTGTTGACCAGGGTCTTTCTGTGAAGTTTGCATGGTCTCCCAATGCCTGCATGGGTTTTCTTCGGGTACTCCCGTCCCCCCATGAGCAAAACCCTCATTAGGTTGACGGGTGACTAAGTTGCCCTAAGGGGCATGAGTGTGAGCACCCAATGGCTGTCTGTCCATCTGGGTGGCCCTGTGATTGTCTGGCGACTGGTCTAGGGTGTACCCCACCTCTTGCCCCAACGTCAGGGTAGGTTCCAGCCCCTCATGACCCTGAAAGGAACAAGTGGTTTCGATGATGATGGACTGAGTTCCATTTTTTCAAGAGTCAAATGTTGTTTTTTTCTTGTTTTACATCCATTCCTTACACAATTAGACAATCACTCAGAAAGCAACAAGTCAACTTTCGTAATGTAAAGATGTTGTGCTCCTGATGAAAAATATTGGTGCCAGCAATAATGAGTTCAGAAATATCTGCATATCGGCAAATATCCAATATCTTGCATCCCTAGTTTTATCGCAGAGTCTTGATTTGGTTATGATGCCATGTATTTTACTGAAGCCACCATTTGATGAAAACATGTTTGACATGCTCCAAGCAAAGCACTTCTTTGTGGTGATGTGCTCAGTAATAACTGGGTTATACAATCTAATTACCAAGAAAGGGCAGCAGATCTGTATGAAAACTCTGCTGATCTCAGCATGGGTAATGGAGTCCTTTGCAGACCACTTAAGTACTGCTTGTCCATTAAGTGAGAAAGCTACTGCCACATTCTGTGTGCTTGTGTGTGTGTGTACCAGCGAACAGCTGCCCTATGATCCCTGCACACCTTTCAACATCACCATTACCTCTAATCCTTTAAAGCTAACCTTCTCCTACACCTATTAAAACAATCTCTGGATTAGACAAAACCTGAGACTCGTCTAGTAATCACCTTATCCAAGGCATCTGTTAACTTAAACTTAAAGGTTGGACACTGTTGCTAAGATCAGCTGGCTATGTGTCATGGCCTGGAGATCAGGCTAAATAGTGGAGAAGGATCAGTCTGCCCCATCCTAATCCACTCCTCTGTTATTGCATCATTATAACCATACATTCCACTTTGTTTTCGTACCTGGAGGATAAAGAGGTTTCTATTCCCAGCTCGATGTGTTCTGGCATTGAAACAGAGAAGTGAAGCTGCTGTGTTACATCATCCCCAGTTCCCACCTGAATCCCACATACCTGCAAGGAGAGCAGGCCAATTCAGTGGGAATGTGGTTGGAGGATTTTTGTTGGGGCAGAAGGGGGCTTTCTTTCACAGGTCGGGATCTGAAATATCCTCATGGGTTGGGCCATGAGCTAGAGGCTAAAGCCCAACCCCATTTTACATGACCCCCCTCCCCCACTGCGATGATGGCAACAGTGCTGGCACCAACTGTTATTGTGGTGCTCTTATTATGTGTCATTTGAGACAGCATTACCACAGCCCTCTGCATGGCACTATTGACAGAGGTGGCATAGGCAGCAATAGGCAGGGGCAGTGCACTAGAAATCATGTGTTGCATTTGTTAGCTCGAGCTCATAAATAGACATATTCATTCTCGGAATATGATTTGAGCATGAAATAAGCCATATTGAAACATAATATTGGAAGTGGATTGTTAATAGCAGACATTACAGATCACCTGCCAGTGTTTGCTGTCCGTAAGTGCTGTTTTAAGAAGGAAAGAGCAAATCACACGGATTAAGTATAAGAGAAAAAGAAGAGAGGAAGATCTAAATGCATTTAAAAATGAGTTAATAAACGTCAACTGAGTAGCATATATAGTAAAAATGATATTAATATTGCCTATAATGCATTTTTAGACATCTAGAAAAAACTTTGTGATAAACATTGCCCTATATAAAATATAGGTTTGGAAATAAATATTCAGATAAACCATGGGTGATGAGGGGGATTCAGAATGCTTGCAAAAAGAAGAATATCATATATAAGCAATTTATTATTCATAGAATATTATACAAAAGAAACTGAGCAAAAATATAAAATGTATAAAAATAAACATTAATATTATGAGGACTAGTAGAAAGACATTATGGCAAAATAATAGAGGAAAATAAAAGTAATAATAAAAAGAATATGGAATGTATTAACTACACTAACTAAATCTAAGAATAATGTGAGTCATCCAGACCACTTTGTTATATAAGAGGTCTATGATAAGAATAAGATAGTGGAGGAATTTAATAAATATTTTTGTTGAACCATTTGATGGACATGTATAGTTCTATGTAAATATGTATTATTTTGACTTTGTTGTTTTTATTGTTTGGTTTTTTTAAGTTGAGATGAATATGAAAGAAACTGTCATAACTAGGGCTGGGAATTTCCAGCAACCTCACAATACATATCTAGATACTGAGGCCACAATCCAATTTTGGACTTTGACTTCGCCTTTAAGTGAATTCCCAACAACTCTTGTTCTTTTTGCAAGTACAGAAAAGGCATGGTATGGTTGACAGGATTTTCCAAGTCATTGCACTTGAATTGAATTGAATTGAACTGAATTGAACCTTATTTATTTCATTATATTCAAAATGTAGAATAAAACAGAAATAGAAGAAAGAATATAGTGTAGTCACTAGGGCTGAAAGATTAATCACTTTCGGATCGGAATCACAATTTCAGACAGCGCAATCATGTGCTTGCCAAAGCTGCAATTTTTTTTGCCATGCTCCTGACTGACACAGGATCTGTTGTGTCAGATTTAATTGTAAGGAACAACAATAATTAGGGATTCCCTGTTCAGGCTTTTCATGGAAGATACAACAGTGTAGTACAAAAAGACCTCAAAGACCAATGCATTATAGTATCCTGCAGTGAAGACATCTGAATTACACAATGTAATGACTTATTTAAAATTTATTTTTAGTTGTGTGAATTAACAAAACTTTGACAGACTGACTGAAAATGTGAATTTTATTCAACAGGCAAAACAGTGCAAATAGACTTAGAAATTAAAGGCAATACTTTATATCAACTCACTGACATAATGTACCTGATGTAATTAGTCAGTATTGCCAAGAAAACAAAATATCACCCTCACTCATTGTTATTTATACCAGGTTCAGCCAAAATCTAAATCCTCCAATCTGCAAATTACATTCTAACACATCATGTTCTTAGCTTATCAAGTATTTGTTTTACTGAGCCAACCTGAATGCACCACAGTGTTACTTAATGGACTTCAAATGCATCATTAAACATGTCGTATATGTTGTGTGGCAATATGTAGCTCAGTAAGCTTCGCTGATTTTGCTTTTATCTCAGCGGTCTCAGCATAATTTCAACACAGACTTAAGCACTGGATATTTTGACAGAAGGCAAAGTTTTGAGAATTCTACTAGAGTTTATTTGAGAGGACAACAGAGCAGCAGACTAGCATACAAGCAGATGACGTCCACAGGTGATCAGTATTGGTGACCACAGGCATTCATTCAATCAACTGATCAAGTTTTTTTTTTTACACTAATATTGGCTGATACTGATCTGTGAAACCTGTAGTAAACAGTTCTTTTTTTCAGAGCAGTACAGCCATAATCTTATTTTTCTTTACAAATTAATGTAAAACCAGTGTTAATTTTGACAGCACTTTTTAATTTAGATATAGTCTTTTTGCCCAAAATATCTTTTAGTTTTAGTCCTAATTTAGTCATCTAAATTGCTTTAATTTTAGTCTAGTTTTAGTTGATGAAATTTCACAACATTTAGTCGATGAAATCTTCTGTAAATATAGTTGACTAAAATATGAAGTGTAAAGTGTAAGGCATTTTTTAAGTTTCCTTGAATTTCTGAAGTCATGTTTTACACTTGGATAAAATGAAACATCTAACAACCCTTTACTAATGCTAGTAAAGTTTGAATGTGTAAATTAAGAGAAACAAATTTAACTATTGTGTGAAATGCAATCACCTTTATTTAGACTTCCTTGCATCTCAGTTACAGTACCAGAATTGACAACAAACAGTGAATCTGCTCTACATGAATATATCAATTCATAAAGGAGAGTAGCTCTGATTGGATCGCCCCCCCAACTTATCCCCACCACCACAAAGCTAAGGCAGTTGATATTGGATGTCACTCTTAACTCATCCAACCTTTCCACACAACCAAAGCAGCTGTGATTGGATATATTCCTAACTTGTTCCTACTTTCTACATGACCAAATTAGGTCTACTTGGATGAAGTCTCTGTCAAATATTTAAGTCTAGTTTTTATTTGTTGATGAACATGTCAGTTAATTTAGTTTTAAGTTTTTGTCCATGTGCACTTGTTTTTATTAGTTTCTGTCTATTTTTCATCGGGAAAAAAGGTTGTTGACGAAAACTATGACGAAAATAGTTAGTCCACAAAATTAACACTGACGTAAACATTTTCATTATGAATTACAGTGTCTTGGCCCATGTTTCATCCAAGCTTATGCAGCTCTATTTAATAAACTTGATGTATTGCCCAGCCCTAGATAGCATGATACCTCTCTTGGCTTACATCAGAGGTATTCACAGACGGTCCCTGAGTATTATTGATGACACTGTTATTTGCATTTGATTGACACTGGATACCCTTAAGAAGCACTCCTGCTGTCAGCAAGAAGAATATCTTGGTCAGCACAGTTTGTTTCTGGATATGAAAGCTCCAAACACCGGTTTCTGCAGTGCTGTGAGTCTCTTCCTCCCTATATTCTCCAGTCAATATCCCTGATTTTGCTGTCTCTCTCCCTCCACTCCATGTTGTGCATTTTGTTTTTGCTCTGTCGGCCTCGGTGGGGAGCGTGCATCCAGCATCTATTGGGGTTGGGCCACCAGCAGATGGGTCAGTTTAGTGTGCTGTTAGCTCTTTGTCATAGAGTTCTGCTGATCTCCACGTTTTTCCCACCCCCCCTCCCTGAGGGCCTCCCGGGAAGTGGTGCTGGTGACATCACTAATAGTAAACAATAGCTTTCAGTGGGAGCAAGCTGGCTGCACGCTGAATTCTCTGCAGCAGGTCTGTCAGTGTAGGTCCAGGTACATGGAGGATGGTAAGGTCAGCATGTGTCTTAATGTTAGCCTGAATGAAAGCAGAGGCTTTTAACTGACATTTATTATTCCAAAATACTCGTTGTAAACACATATCCCAATTGTATTGCATCTTGTTTATGTTGTACTATAGAGGGATGCTGTAGACCAGCCTGAAAGTTAACTTTCTGGACAACTGCTGAAAGTCAGTCCTTTGGCGTGAAAAAGTTAATGACACTATGTTTCATTCATTAAGATATTTATGACAAATGAGCAATATGATCTTAATTTTAAAGCATAAAATCAAAAACAAAAAGCGCACGTCAGGATATACAGGAGCTACTGTAATTTCTGGTTTATAAATTGCACTTAAATGCCAACTTTCTCATCCATAAAACTGTCTACAGCGCACTAATGGGACCAGAAAAACATAATAAAATACTGAGATTTGATGTGCGACTGTTGCGACCCCAAAAGCAGTGGCAACAATTACACAGTAAAAACAACGTGATGCTATTGAATGTTTGCTACAGTTCATTGTAACTTCATGCAAGTGGCAGTATGGCTGCTCAAAATGTGTAGAGAAGCATTTAACTTTAAATGGGTCATAACCCTGTATGGAAATATAAAGAACTGGTGTAATGAGAAGCAAAAAAAAAATATGTGTAGTAGAGCTGTCACTTTTCCCAAAACTGAAATTTGAATAGTTATTGAACATACACGCTAATAACCAAGATATTCCCTCAATAGCTGCAACAGATATTTCCATGCATCATTATATTATTCACCTCTCCTAAGGCCACATCGTTTGGCTGCATGTCCTTGCATCTGAATCTTGCGATATTGTCTGTGATGGCCTTTTCCATGTCTCTGACAGAGGACCTGTCAAGGAGGATGTCCTTTGACTTCTTTGCCGCCACGCTTGTGTGGAAGGCTGACAAATGGGCAGAATTGTTGTGGATGAGGAGTGGGCCAGCTTTCATTTGCCATCAGCGATCTGGAGCCCAAGGTGCTCGAGGTGAACCTGATCCAACAGAGTTCGAGAGAACTCTGTTGGATCAGGAGGTTCATTGCTCCAGATGCCCAACTGTGCTGTATATTTTATATTCACTTATATTTTAACAGTTCGAAATAAGAATTTTTTTTATCCCCAAGTTTGTCGGATATTCAAATACGGAGTACAAGGGGATAGTTGAAACATGTAGCACTGATCTCTTTCAATTAAATGATCAAAAACAGTCCCAATGAAGTCATCATTGTGTGAAAAGATCATTGATAATATCAGCACCAGAGTTTATGTTTGTGTTATTGCAGTGAACTTGTTTCGACGTTGTCATAAGTACTTCTTACAGCCAGGTCTGCTTGGCTGCATCTGCTGTACTTTGGCATCCCTCCCTGATAATGCAGGTCCACTTCTGCTCTATCTAGTCAGCACTGATGCTGGAGAAGCTGTGTCAGCTGCCTCAACTGTTCATTATGAGAGTCCAGAAGTCACAGCTCTGATCAGAGGTGCACATGCCAACAGCTCAGCGCTCGCCAGAGAAAGGCTCTATTTAGCTTCACAGTTAGCATGTTGTCCTCCAACTGAGAGGATAAGGGAGAACTTTTGGAGTTTTGGGGAAAATATCCTTACTCCAACACAAATTTATATATTTGTATCTCAGAGTACTAACTGAGTGTCTTTAATATTAAGATATATTTCTTTTAAATTGCATGTCCAAAATGTTGAAGGAAGGCATCATTCTGGGCTCTATGAATTTATTAATTTTGGATGATTGATAATAAAAACATCTAGAGTTGCAGGCCCATTCTTTGTGTAGAAAGTCTTCCTTAATTGTCCATCGGCAGTGATGTTTGAAGACTGCAAAAGAATCTCACTTCTTCGCATATAATTTAAATCAAGGGCAGAGACAAAACTCTCTGAATAATTTACAGCCACACATTATCCCTTGTTATGATCGCTGTAGGCTTTTCCGTTCCGTTGAGTCCTTCGTCACTGCAGTTTTTAGGTCACAGCAAGCTCTTGTCAGCCTTAATATCACCAGGTTGTACCAGCTGAATTAATGTTAGTATTTTAGGCTTATTCTTCTCTCACAGTTTGTGTGAGTTTGTCTCGACAATGACCTACATTATTTAATGCAGTGGTGGGCAACTGACTGCCGGGGGCCACATGTGGCCCGCCAACTCCCTCAGTGTGGCCCGCAAGTCAATTAATGATATATAAAAAGAATCTATAAAAGGGAAAATTTGTGAAAAAGCATTCCCTGAAAACATTAGAAATAGCAATTTTCAAAGAAAGCAGAGCTAGAATTGGCTTGATTTCCCAAGAAACACTTTTTTATGCATTTCTAAAACATCTCTAACAATTTAAATTAAAATGTAGGTCAAATATACATCAATAATCTGTATGCCTTGTAACTTGCATTAAAATAAGCAAGTTAGCTGTAATTCTTCTTTTATCTCACTGAATAAAGTGCCACTACTTGCATTTGAGTTCAAATATTAAATGTTGGTAAAAGGAAAAACTTTTAAAGCTTAACCACCATGATTATCCCTCAAATTGCATGACTTTGGCACTCTGGCTGTGAGGATAAAATTAAGTTGTCCCTCTTCCGAACAAATGTTGCCCATTCCCTGTTATAATTCAAAATGTGGTTAGTATGGTATTATTTGCCCCTATCTCCCTTCCCTGCCTCCCCTAGCGTGGTCCAAAGAGTATAACCACAAAAATGCACTGACACAACACTTGGTCTGCAAAAAAGCAGATCTCTTTATCAGCGTGGTTCTTTACTATCCAATATTAAGCAAAATCTTGCAAAAAAAAATCAAGCAAACTCCTCGACAAATATATATTTGTCACTAAAACATCACTATAACACAATGTAAAAACAATTAAGTTTATCAGTTTGAACATTAAATATCTTTGTCATGTATTTGATTAAATTTAGGTCAAAAAGAATTAAAAAAAATGATTAGATTCTGGTCTTATTTAACGTTTCGCACAACATCCCACCTTCATTGAAATTGGGGTTTGTAGTTCAGTTGACTTTTTTTCTGTGACTGAGTTCAGGGAAGCCCAGACAGATGTGTTTCTGTCTTCATCTATTTTTTATTATTTGGTGCTCTAGCTGAGTGTCAAATCTGGTCTGGAATTTTATAGGGATGGTCTCATATTCTTTCTCATGTCTGATCTGACACCCAGTTACCCTCATCCACTGAATAGTGTGAATTATGGTGTCAAAGACCAGCACTAATTAAACTGCACAGCATCCTTCCATTTAATCACTTCCCTCTTGCCACCCTGAGGTCATTTAGCTGACAGTCTAACATTGAAACACACTGCTCTGGTATGAGGTTTTGTTATTGATGACATGGTTACTGTGTGGTTTTGGTGGGTAGCTCAATATTTTCCAAACAGAACAAACATTGCAGTATCTTGTAAGTTTATTGCATGATTTCTCTGTTTTTTTTTTTTAGTGGAAAACTATAATTGGACATCAAATTCTCAGTCCTGTTTATTTATGGAATGTAAATGAGGACCTGGGGAAGACTCTGCTCACAACCTGGATGCCACTTTGGCATGCACACACCAGCTCTCATCATACTCATTTATTCTTGACAAGATGCATTTCACTCTTTCACATGCTCTCTTGATATTTCATACATTTTTTAAAACTGTTCCCTGCTTCAATTGGCCATGATTTCTATCACAACCACTACAATAGGGTGTTCAAATTCGATTTTACCCACCTGATTCATATTTCAGACTCCTAAAGCTTGTTGCACCAGCTATTTGTAAATTCTGTCATAAGTAAGTCCTCACTAAAAACCTATGTTGAAACTATAATTGTAACTTAAAATGGTGTCTTGGTTCAGTTGCACTATGGGGAGGTAAAGTTCATCTAAAGGTCCCATGTCTTGCATAATCAGTTTTCTTTGCTTTTAATTAGGAATGCACAATCTTGGATTTTTGCAGATATCTGATGTGCCAATATTTTTTAATTCATTATCGCCAATACCGATATTTCTGGTCAAGAGCTCAGGCTCTGTACTTAACAAAAATGGACTTGTTTCTTTAGTGTTACAGTATATTTTTGCGAGGAGCAGATGTAAAACAAGAAAAACAACATTTAACTCTTGAAAAAATGAAACCCTCGATTTTTAAATGTACCCATGCAGTAATGAGAGGGTGCGTCAATATTGTACATTTGTGTCATTTGCCGTTATGTGTGGCCAATATATCGGCTGCAAATATCTGCAAAATTTTCAATATTGGCCGATACCAATACTTAACTTTTTAGGCTGATATCAGCCAATACCAATATCAAACTGATAATATCATGCATCCCTACTTTTAATGCTGAAAGAAGGGGCTTGTGGAGCAGAAGAACAAGACACCTTTTACTAAACTCTCAGCTCATGGAGAAATGTGCCACACCTCTTTAAAGAAATGCCCCTTAAAATGCTCTGTCTTTTACTTCCTGGGGTTTATTATATCACAGCTGTACAACCTCCACCTACATGTGTTTTCTGCTTGTTGGAGGCAGACGCCGTTGCTGTTTTGAAAGTCCACTCTGCAGTCTGTTACCACCCGCCGCCTCCCTGTTCCCATCAGTCATTGTTTGGGCAGCCAATCAGCTCAGAGCTCCATATTGTAGCCTCCCTATCCCCTGAGATCTGAGTGTTTTTAAATGGAAGGTAAAAAGAGATGTTTCTGAGCTTCAACAGAGATGAAATTTTTCATTTTTTATTCAACTTATCTCAAATCCTTGCTTTATAAACACCCAAGACACGATGTTACCAGTCAAACAGATTATTACTTCATACCTTTAACTGGTAGAGTGTGGCATTCAAACTAAGCAAATAATGTAACCAGTGCGAGATTTTTACTTAATTTGTTCAATCTTTAAAGCCATTTTTTTATTTTTGTACAGCGCAGCCTCAGACTTCTGAGGCAAATGGGACGCATCCTATCTCAATACAGACTGACGGCTGTAAATAACTCTGGGTAAACTGCTGTTAATGGATATTTCGCAATGAAAAATGTCCAGTAAATCATGTCAAAATATTCTGATAAGGAGTCAACTAAAGCTTAAAGGCATTTGTTCACAGTGATAGTCAGATAAAAACAGTGACAACATGCATTTAAATCACCAGCAACAGAAGATAATTTAGCAGCACTTCTTTGCCCAACATCTGAATTGATCTCCTTTAAGGGGAAACTGAAAAGCAAGAACAATGACAAAAACCTGATCTGGACATCCCCCAGTTCCTACCGCAGATTTGGCAGCCATTTGGTTGGTGGTATCCGAACATGGGCAGAAGGGTTTTGTCTGTAGAATTTGAACAGTATCATTTGTTTCTGCCAATACTCATACTATTTTAGGCCATTTTTGAGGCCAGCTAACACTGAAACCAAGACTGATATAACTTGTGACCTAATAATAACCTGCTTTTGTTTTAACTTAAATAAATATGGGTAAGCAAGGGTATGAAATTCGCTCTCACCAAAGCCAAGCAGATGGACAAAAATTACCGCAATGTTTTATAAGCATGGGTCATTGTTGTCAGTCATTAATCACTAACAAGATAATTCTCTCCATCTTCGTAAAGTCAAATACCCCTTTCAGACTGGCCAAAAAGGTCCCAATCGCTCTTGTCCGCAGTTTTAAAGGGTCTGATCGGCATTTCGACCCGGGTCGACTTACCCTGCAAGCAACACGGGTTTTCATCGGTTCATCGGTTGACCCGGGTGTGAGACCATCACACCCGGGTCAACCCGCTAAGTTACGGATGACCGTCGGCGTTACGTGCTCACGGCATAACATCACGCCCGTCCCCTCTGTCTGCAACTTCCGTGACTCTTTGCCATCTCAGCAACAAATTCCATCCGCCTTTGTATCATCAGCGCCGAGTTTGTACATTTTAAAGAGGGACAAAAGTACAAAGTACAGAAAACCGTGCCCATGGCGTCCATGCCCCTTTCCATTATTTACGTGGTCGTGTGTCCGTCGCGCTGATGCGCCAGAGGAAAAAAAAACAGCCACGGCAGCCGATTACACCTGGGTCTGCCTGGCAGTGGAAAGGAGTCACTCGCGGGTTAACCCACGTTGAAAAAACCCGCGTTGACCCGCTGATTTTAGTGTGAAAGCGGTAAAAGTGAGCGTTAAGGGGAGTAAGTGTGTGCACAGACAGGAAAGGAAGGAAGATGCCAGAGAGGAAAAGAAATAGGTGACGCCCCAGGGTAAGGATGTTGAAGAAGTGGGTGAAATCTGGGCTACAGTGGGGGGTTCTGACTAAGTGTTGGGGGAGTTGAGGGGGTCTTTTACCCAACACTGTGACACTGATGCTTGTGGACACCCTCGACCAACCCTGCCCTGTAAACCAAGAGAGCTTCATGGGCCCAAACATTACTTCACTCCACAAAAGACGGGATCTTCACAATAGAGGGAAAAAGGGGACAAGGCGAGAAGGAAAAAAGAGGGAGAAAGCTGTCTTGCCTGAGTGTCATTCCCTCACATTCCTTGTAAGGGTTTTGTTGCAATGAACAAGGCTAGTGCCCTCCAAGCTAAGAGCAGCACTTGTGCAGCGTTGATATCCTGCAGACTGCACACCTGGATGAAAATCTGATGCTGGAGATTTATCTAGTGCTTACATCTAACACCAGGGACTCTCCTGCTCACTGTTGGTGTTTATAATGCAGGCATCTCTGCTGTAGCTGATTTGTTGTGATTTATGTCCTGAGGGACTCTCCCTTCCCTGGGGTCCCAGGATGGCGAGAGTGTAATTGAAAGTTGTCCATGTATTTGAAGGTCCGTGCAGTAGTGAGAGCAGCAACCTGCTGCTGCAGTGATTATCTTAAACTGCCTCTTTCTGCTGATTCAGGGCCAGCCAGACAGACTACCTCTATGAGAAACACCGATATGTCACAAACCTGCTGTCTTATTGAATTCAACATCCCTTTGATGATAGCAAAAAGCAGAGGGAGAAGAAAAATGAGGAAGAATGTGAGTGCAAGCGAGGGTAAATGTCCTCATCTTTTCCCTGAGTGATGAATCATTGCTAATATTTCAAGTGTCACTCTGCATTCAGTGAGCAAGTTATT